>PVIU01007114.1:0-94694 GCA_004026605.1 Ondatra zibethicus | reverse complement strand
TCTTCTTCCCTGCTCCCATATCTGCCCTTCCTCCATCTCAACCCTCCCACTCCCCCAAGCTCTCCCCAATCCTTCTCTTCTCCCTTCTTTCTCCCCCTCTTTCCTTCTCCCCACCCTGCCCCCACTCCCACCCCCATGCTCCCAACTTGTCCCGGCATTCTTGTCTGCTTCCAATTTCCAGGAGGATCTATATATGTTTTTCTTTGGGTTCACCTTATTATTTGGGTTCTCTAGGCTTGTGAACTATAGGCTCAGTCTAGCTTTGTTTATGGCTAGAGTCCACTAATGAGCGAGTACGTACCATATTCATCTTTTTGGGTCTGGGTTATCTCACTCAGGATAGTGTTTTCTATTTCCATCCATTCGCATGCAAAATTCAAGATGTCATTGTTTTTTACCACTGAGTAGTACTCTAATGTGTATATGTTCCACACTTTCTTTATCCATTCTTCCATTGAGGGACATCTAGGTTATTTCCAGGTTCTGGCTATTACAAATAATGCTGCTATGAACATAGTTGCACAAATGCTTTTGTAGTATGATTGGACATCTCTTGGGTATATTCCCAAGAGTGGTATTGCTGGATCTTGAGGTAGGTTGACTCCCAATTTCCTGAGAAACTGCCAGACTGATTTCCAAAGTGGTTGCACAAGTTTGCACTCCCACCAGCAATGGATGAGCATTCCCCTTACTCCACATCCTCTCCAGCATAGGTCAAGCTTTTCATTTTATTAGGGACATTCCCTCTGTGATTATAGAAGGAACCCAGGCCTACTGTGGGAAACTCCACAAGTCTAGGGACTGGTGTAACATTCAATACTACTCATTGATGGTCCTATTGCTCATATAATCCATGGTTAAAATTCAGATTGTTTACTTTTTATTTGTTTATTTATTTATGGTAGAGTCGGGGACTGAACCCACAGATTTCTACATGTTAGGCCACCACTTCACCCCTCTGGTGCAGGAGAATTGTCCGTATTCTGTCAATCATGATTTAAATAAACGCTGATTGCCCATTAGCCAGGATGTATGGGTGGGACAACCAGACAGGAAGTAGAGGTGGAGCAAGGAGAATAGGAGAATTCTGGGAAGCAGGAAGCTCTCTCAGCATTCTTGCCTGAACCACCAAAGAAGCAGGATGTGACCTGCCCCGCTGAGAAAGGTACTGAGCCATGTGTCTAACATAGATAAGAATAATGGGTTAATACAAGCTACAAGAGCTAATAAGAAGCCTGAGCTAATGGGCCAATCAGTTTATAATCTTCTGGAGACCTCTGTGTGATTTTCTCTGGGACTAAATGACTGTGGGACCTGGTGGGAGGACAGAAACCAACCAGGCCCTCTTGCTACACCCCTCAAGTTTTATTTTCAGGCCGTGATCATTATTTTTCTATATTATATAAGACATGTTAATTATAAGTAATAGATTTTTAAAAATCTACGATAACACCTGGATGCACTTCTTTCTACTATGTGACTATTTAAAAAAAAGATTAAAATTAATTTTATGCATGTGGGTCTTTTGCCTGCATGTTTGTCTGTGTACCACATGTGTGTGTGCCTGGTGCCTGCAGAGGCCCAAAAAGGCAATTGGCTCCCTTAGTGACTTGAGTTGCAAATGGTTCTTAGCCACCATACAGGTACTGGAAATTGAACCTGGGTCCTTTGGGAAAGAAAGCCACAGTGCTCTTAAATGCCGAGTCATCTCTCCATCCCTCATGTGCCCCCATTTGTCTTTACTTCTATCTGGAAGAATATGAGTTTATGTGTGACTGTATGCACCCATAAAATTGGAAGCATAAAACATGATGGGTTTTCCCTGATTTTAAATTTTAATTTTGTATGCTTTTTAGCAATGTCTACTGGGGCCAAAAGCATATGTCATATATGTTTACTGTATCTACCAGAGTTAATCATAATATGTGATTATTCATATATATATATAAAGCATATGTAAAATTATCTCTACTAAAATCTGCTGAACAGCATGCAAATTAAATATACATCAACCAGGAACTGGAAAGATGTTTCAGCAGTTAAGAATACTTGCTGATCTCACAGAGGACCTGTAGTAAGAGGTGCTCGGACTCAGCGCCTGGTTCCCAGCGCAGGGCCCCTTTGTTCAATCTGTTGCAAGAGGCGCGCAGGCTGCATTCCCAGCGCCTGGTTCCGGGTGCAGGGCCCCTTTGTTTTGTTCCGCCCAGCTCCCAGAGCGTACCCGAAATAATTACACGGAAACTGTATTCATTTAAATACTGCCTGGCCCATTAGTTCTGGTCTCTTTTTGGCCAACTCTTAAACTAACCCATATCTAGTAATCTGTGTATCACCACAAGGAGGTGGCTTACCAGTATGAGTCTAACCAGTGTCCATCTTGGGCCAGAGACACATGGCTTCTGCCACACTGCCTTCTCTCTCACAGCATTCCATCCTGTCTACTCGACCCACCGAAGGGCTGCCCTATCAAAAGGCCAAGGCAGTTTTTTTTAATTTAACCAATGAAAGTAACACAAATACAGAAGACCCTTCTACACCATTTCATCTTTTTCTATTTAAACAAAAAAGGCTTTAACTTTGACATAGTAACATTACATATAACAAAACAGTTATCAAGTAAGAACTACAGTTATCATATTTAGATTTATTTTATCTTTTATTGTAACAATGGAAAACTATAACTATCTATCTATTCTTTAACTTCATTAAAGACTCCAGATGGATATAATATTACCTAAGTAAACAATTTCCAAAACTCTAGAAATGACAGAGACATCTCATTGTGTACAGTCACCCAAAGTTTTTTTTGTACCATTGGGGCATCCATCTTCAGCCTACAGGCCCATAGTATCCAGTAGACTTTTCCATGAAGCAGGAAAATTTAAAGACAGTTTAGTCACTTTCTTTTGTATCCTGCAGAATGTCTTGCAGACTTTTTTATGAAGCAGGAACCCTGAAGGATCATCTCACCTTTAGGCAAGTTTAGCAGTCCTCTCTCTGCAGGTTCTTTGTGTCCAGTTTATGCAACAGTTCAGGCAAGAGCACTTTCTTGCCCAAATGGCAAACCAACTCCATAAGGAGTCTCTTTGATGCCCGACTTCCTCTTGAAGTAGCTGGTGCTGCCAGGAGCAGACGTGTCTCATTGTCATGAAAAGTCCTAAGTTATTAAAACATTAAATGCCATATTTTGTCGTCTTTGAAAGATATGAAGAATGTCTATCTAATTGAAATATACCTCTATATATCTAGAAAATCTAACTAACATGACTACAAGTTTGACTATATCAATGATTATCTATTAACAATCTATATTTTTTAATTATACATTACGTTTTTAAATGAACTACACAATCACAATACCTTAATCAAGATCAGAAATACATATATATAAATAACAAAATTGACCTTAAATTTATATCCATAAAGCAAAATTTATACCAGTGTAAATTATCCATATCTATATCATCTCCCCCTTTAAAATTTAAATTTAAAGAACATTTAGAAACAGTATTTGGGAATATGGCGTTGGGTGCCAATTGTAGTAAGAGATGCGCGGGCTCAACGCCTGGTTCCCGGCACAGGGCCCCTTTGTTTTGTTCTGCCCGGCTCCTGGAGCATACCCAAAATAATTACATGGAAACTGTATTCGTTTAAATACTGCCTGGCCCATTAGTTCTGGTCTCTTTTTGGCCAACTCTTACATCTTAAACTAACCATATCTAGTAATCTGTGTATCACCACGAGAAGGTGGCTTACCAGTATGAGTCTAACCAGTGTCCATCTTGGGCCAGAGACAAGTGGCGTCTGCCACACTGCCTTCTCTCTCACAGCATTCCATTCTGTCTACTCCACCCACCTAAGGACTGCCCTATCAAAAAGCCAACGCAGTTTTCTTTATTTAACCAATAAAAGTAACACAAATACAAAAGACCCTCCTACACCAAGGACCTGAGTTCAGTTCCCAGCACCTATATCAGGCAGTTCACAACTGCTTATAACTGCAGCTTCTGAGGATCTGAAGCCCTCCTCTGGCCATTTTGGGCATTGTACACAGATGTGCACTGTACAAGCACACACACACACAAGCACACATACACACAATTTAAAAGATAAAAATAACTATCCGTCACCAGAGCTGATCTCATATGCATGATCTATACATACTATATGTTGTATTGTATGTACATGTAGATGATTGGCTCTAGTACATACTTTTGAATAGCTTACAAATTAAATATATACTACTAGAGCCAATCCTACATATGTTATGTATATACACCATAAATTACAAATATTACATATATGTTTTATATATAATATTTATATATATTGCATGTAATCAGCTCAAGAAAACACTGCTGGGAAGCTTATGGGTTATATTTAAATCATGGGACATTGTCTATACCTTGTGTTTATAAATTAAATAGGCATTCTAGGGCATAGTGCTTCTATTCTTGGTACAGAGCCATGGGAGTTTGCTAGGACTGTTGTAACAGAATACCACAGACTGGATAAGTTAAATGACATAAAGGAAGGAAAGGGTTACCCCCAGGGAGTATGAGGGAAGGGTCTATTTCCAGACCTTCTCTTGGCTTATTGATGGCTGTCACCCCTTCCATATGTGTCTTTATCAATATTACCTCTTCACAGAAAAATCCCAACATTACAGCCTCCTTTTAGCTTGGTCAACTTTTAGTAGACCCTGTCTCTAAATACAGCCACCTTCTGAAATTCTAAAGTCAAAGATTTTAGTGTATGGATTGGAAACTAGGGCAGGGGTGGGGAGAACAGGGACACACGACTCAGTTTGGTTCATAACGCTATCCAGGTGCTTTTGTCTTCCCAGATGTATAAAGATGTTCACAGTGGATGCTTTCAGAATACCCTCACATGGGAAGTTTCCCAGTGCCCGTGCACAGCAGAGGGAATATAAGCATATGGTACAGGGCCAGCAAGATGGCTCAACAGGTAAAAGCACTGGTTGCATCAGTCTGGCAACCTGAGCTACATCTTCCAAACCCCAGTAAACATGGGAGGAGAACACCAGCTCCAAGTTGTCCTCTGACCTCCACATGCACCACTACCCCGTCGCACACATATTCAATAATAGTAATTAATTTAAAATATGATCTGCTCACATATTGGACTAGTCTACAGCAATGAATTAACTACCTAGATATGCACACCAAGGATGCACCCCACAGACATAAAAAATAACACACATTTCTGTGGAACTTGATTTAATCTATGTAAAATATATGCAAATATATGCTAATAGAGGTCAGAATAGTTGTTACCTCTTAGCTGGATGTGGAGTTGGGGTTCCATTGTATTTGATGCATGTAAAAGGTCATTGAGCTACAAAATTAAAATTTGTGTACTTTATATGACATATTTTAATTATTAAAGATTTATTTGAGTGGCATGGTGGTGTAGGCCTTTAATCCCAGCACTCAAGAAGCAGAAGCAGGCAGATCTCTGTGAGTTAGAGGCCAGCCTGGTCTACAAAGTGAGTTCCAGGACAGGTAGAACTGTTTAACAGAGAAACCCTGTCTTAAACAACAAACAAAAAGATTTATTTGTTTTTATTCTGTTTATGAGTGTTTGATTGTAAGTATGTATATGTACTATGTGCATGCAGTTCCAGTAGAGGCCAGAAGAGGGCAATGGAACTCTTGGAAATGGAGATGCAGAAGATGGTGAGCTGCTGGGAACCAGACCTGGGTCCTCTGCAAGAGCTGCCAGTACTCTTGACTACCGAACCGTTCCTCCTACCCCACTGTACCTTAATTTAAAAAAGTGAATGGGCCCAGATTTCCTTTTAAAACTAAATATTTTTCTTAAAACACACTATTTATGTGGCTACAAAATGTCACATTTTAGAAACTAGGTAGCAATTGCTGACTATTTAGCACAGGCCAGGGAGTGCTCCGAGGTTGCCTTGAATTAACTCCACAAAACGACATATCACTTCCTAATGTCATACCCATATCACAGATGAGGGAAACAACATAGAAAAAGGCTGACTTCTCCAGCTGGGTGGTGGTGGCACACGCCTTTAATCCCAGCACTCGGGAGGCAGAGGCAGGTGGATCTCTGTGAGTTCGAGGCCAGCCTGGTCTACAAGAGCTAGTTCCAGGACAGGCTCCAAAGCTACAGAGAAACCCTGTCTCGAAAAACAAACAAACAAAGACAAAAACAAAACAACAACAACAAAAAAGACTAACTTCTCCAGGTCAACACCATGCTAAACTCAAGATTTGAGCCCCAGTGATCTCTTTAAGAGGTCACATGCTCAACCACCCAGCCTTTCTGATTGTGCCTTTCTGATCTAACATCATCAGAGGCCCCAGATGAGCACATCATGACAGATGGAAGCCCCTTCCTTCCTGCCTAGGATGTTTAGGTCAATACTTATTTTCCCATTATACATAAAACAGCAAGAAACAGTGTTGTATTCCTTGCTGATTCTTTCCATGGCAAGGAGGCGCAAGGTTAGATCTTAGAACTTGCTGACAGCTATATGGCATTCTGTTTGTTCTCCGGGGCAATCAATTAAGCTGTTGTTTACATATCTGCACAAATTGTTGTAAAATGATTTACTTCTCCAGGTCTCATGGAAGCGTCAAGGCCATCAAACCTTCTCTGTTGCTGGGTTTTGCTTGGGAAAATTGAAACTGAAATTCTATCTATGTGCCTGCATGTGCATACACTATATCACACAAGTGTAAACACATGCACACTGGCACCCACGCACACGTGCACACATTGAAATTGACTTTCTAATTTCGGTCCCCATGGATGTTAGAATGAAACGCCAGAAGAAACTCCTCTTTTTATGAATGTCACCACTGTTCCTATGCTTTATAGAACTCTATTGCTTTGATTCCATGAGAAAATGACCTTCTGGAACCAGAGACCAGTACAAAGTCAACGCGGTAAGGTTTTAAGGTTATCTTGTGTTTTCTAGTTACTTCCTCCTTCACGCTCTCCTCGAAGCAATATAACTTTAGTTCTTGACAAATTGCTTCTTTGCTCTCAAGAAACTTTAGCTTGGGTTAGTAGTTGGCGAAAGGGCAAAACATTGGTAGCTACATCAGAGTTCAAACTGCATGCAAAAAATGACTGACGTATAATCCCGAGGCCCCAGGTATTGCTGAGCTCTCATCTCCTGCTCCAGGCAGGACTCCTGGCTGAGCTGGGCTTGGTTCACTCATCAGTTTGTCCACGTCAGTGTCTCTTATTCACATATTACACACATGACTCTTATGTAGTTTGGGGCAGACTCTGAAACTGCTTCGCTCTTTGATTTTTCTGTTCCTTAGAATGTGTGGTGGGAAGACGGTCTGTGTCCCACCCACTGCCTCCACCAAAGTCTTTTTATGTTTTAAAGATTTAATTTTATTTTTAATATGTGTGTGTGCCTGTGTTTGACACGTGCATGCATACATGTGAATGCAGGTGCCCAAAGAATCCAGGTGAGGGCATCCAATAATCCTGGAGCTGGAGTTACAGGCACTTGTGAGCCACCTGGTGTGGGTGCTGAGAACGGAACTCTGGTCCTTTGAAAGAGCAACACGCTCTCTTAACCACTTAGAAAAACCATTTTATTTATTTATTTAGTGTGTGTGAGAGAGAGAGAGGAGAGAGAGCGAGTGAGAGCGAGCACAGGTGAAGGTCAGAGGACAACCTGCATTCTCTCCTGTCTCCATGTGTGTTGTGGAGATCAAACTTGGGTGGCCAGGCTTGATGGCAGGCCTCGTCAACCACCTTGCTGGCCTGTCATCACCAAATTCTATTTCTGTAAAGGTCCTGCTAAGTCGCATTCTTAGCCTCACCACGCCCTCAACTCACCTTGGTCTCCTCACGCCCCTCAGCTCACCTTTCCTTTCAAAACTACTTAGAGACCTCAGCCTTGGTGGTGGTGGTGGCTTCCCTATTCATCCTCTCAAGGGAATAACGTTTTAGGGGTAAGACACACTTCAGCTTCTGGGCTCAGCCTCCAACCTACCCTGGGGCAGGCCCCTCCCCAACCTGCCACACTGCAAAATACCAGCCAAACGCTAAAACTGCTTAGACCCTTGGGAATTCTCCTGAATAGCTGAAACAAGAAATATGACATCTGTGAATGTCAAATGTCCAGAATAGCCACTGGTAAACATTTTTTTTCTATGGAGATCAGACAGTAAATAGTTTTGACCTTGTGAGGCATGTGGTCTCTGTCCCATTGACTCCATTCTGTCACTGTAAGGGGAAAGCAGTGACAGACAATACATAAACAAACGCTTGTGGCTGTGTTCCAATAAAACTTTATGCACAGAAACAGAGGGCTGGCCCAATCTGACCTGAGGGCTGTATAGCTTGCCATCCTTGGTGTGTGTCCTGAATGGGTCTTTTCTGAGCACAGACTGTGATGATGGACCACAATGGAGACACTGGGCTCCAGCCTGGCTCCGCTAGCGATCCGCTGCGTGACTTTGGGTAAGTCACTGACGGTCTCTGGAACAGTTTGATTTTCCTTTCAGTAAATTATGGGGTGGATCTGCCTCAGAGGCTGCAAACTGGCAATCCAAGGTTGTGTCTGGCTCACAGATGTGTGTCACTTGGCCCATGCAGGAGCCAAGACATTTTGAATTCATTTCCAACATTTCAGATGGGGAGTGTTCATATAAAAATCCAGATTTCTGGCTACTCTTGAAATATCAGGAAATCTGGCACCCCCGGACCCACATTCCCTTGTGGCAGTCCTTGGCTGCAGCTGAGTGCAAGGTCTGGTCGCTCTGGCTGGGTGTGCACCCCAAACACAGCAGCCTCCCCTCTGGCTGGCTTCAGCTGTTAATGCTATGACTTGACACCTAAGCATTTGGCTTTGTGACCCCTTAGGAGGCCTCTGTGCCTTTGAGCTTAGTAATCCAGTGTCTTCCGTTTAGTCCAAACTGGCCCATCTTTGTTTCATGATGGGTATTTGTGTCCTGCATTCTCTCCCTTTGCCCACAGTCCATGGTCCTTACTTGGCAGCCATGTTGTAATGGGTGGACAACACTCTCGCTACATTATATATACCAGTTGGCACATGTCCCTTCCTGGCCCTGGTCAGGGCTGCCCCAGTGAGCATGACAAATGATTCAGAGTTGATGCAGAATGCCCCCCCTGTATGCTGTGAATACCATTGGTGAATAAAGAAACTGCCTTGGCCTGTTGATAGGGCAGAAGTTAGGTAGGCGGGGAAAACTAAAGCTGGGAGAAAGGAGGCGGAGAAAAAGAGAAGCCATATAGCCCTGCCGACACAGATGCCGGAACTTTACCCGATAAGCCACAGTCACGTGGCGATACACAGATTAATAGAAATGGGTTAAGTTAAGACGTAAGAGTTAGCCAATAAGAAACTAGAGCTAATGGACCAAGCAGTGTTTTAAATAATATGGTTTCTGTGTGATTATTTCAGGGCCGAGTGGCCAGGAAATGAAGCAAGTGGCTTCCTTTCAACACAGAGTCACTCTTGGTTTTGCTTGGAATGCTGGCATCTGAGAGACAGGAGAGTGAGTGGGAGGTCTTTGACTCTGTTGGCATTTTTATTCATGTGCATAAAACCAACTTTTCAACCAATAGCTACTGATGAGAGCAGGTAGATTCATGCCCTACCCTCTTGCATGCATTTGACGCACACTCTTTGCTGTCTCCTTTAGCTGCCCGGTGTGATTCAACCTTAGTTGTCTTTGGTGGTCTCTTACTGGCTCCTGTGTTAGCTGCCTGTATTTCTATTCCTCGACTCATTTCATCCACTTACCTAGAAGGGGGTTTGGAACCATCTTGCAAATAAACCACTTATACTAGAGGCATAATCTCAGGATCCTGCTTCCTAAGACACCCAGTCAACAATGGCCACACTTTGTAGAGTGTGGAAAAAATTGAGTCAAAAATACTGAGTCGTGATGGTGGTTTGAACAGCTGACTCAAACTACTGCTGAAGCCCATAGAACTTTCGAATTTCGTTGTTGTTTGCTGTTGAGGCGGGGTTTGTCTGTGTAGTTCTGGAACTCACTCTGTGGCCTCGAACTCAGAGATCCGCCTGCCTCTGCCTCCCAAGCACTGGGATTAAAGGCGTGCGCCACCATGCCTGGCTTACTTTTTTACTTTTTATTTTAAGAGCCAAGAAGTTTCCTGATGCTTAGGCTGACTTGATAGGAGTTTTCTATTGCTTCCCAAGGCATTCTATCTGCTATAAAAGACCGTAAGCATCCACAGCAAATTATTAATATAAATGGATAATTTATTTTATATTAAATTCTGTCCTAATGACTTCAGTAAAACTCAGGATCAGAAAAAAAATGGAGTTTTTTTCATATGGAGTTTTTTTCCGAAGTTGTCTAACCAGAGTGACCTCGGTTTGATTGTGCTGGAATATTGTGCATCCCGAAAGTTCCACACACAAGGCGAACAACAGAGGCTGTCTTTTAGATAACATCCTATTATGAAGATTGGAACAAAGTGATTGTCACTGTCTAGACAGTGTCAAGGTTGCCACTGATGGTCTGATCACGTGCGCAGGAGCCTTGCAGTGTGCCCTGAGGAGGGAGCTGGAGTAGAAGCAGGGTCTCTCCTGCTATGGAGGCACCGGGCACAGAGATGCTCCTCTGCCTGTGTCTCTCAGGGAACAGGAGGGTCATTCAGTCACTCTGAGTTTAGGGACCTCGGAGCAGCCAGCGCCTCCCCATTCACCTTTAAAGATGAATGTCTAGAGCTCCCCAGGGACTCATCCTTGCTCACCCAGTTCAGTTGCCTGATGGTATTGGCTTCCTCTGGGAAACATGCCTAGAAACTTCCAGTGAGAGGGGCAGACTTAGGGCTTGAGGTTTCTCTTTAAGGGTAAGAATGCAAGATTCAGGGAAAATGTATGTATAGAAAGATCTTTTCTGGATCACTACCTGGTTTTTCTCTCTCCATGAGAACATTCTAGAACTTCAAGCATCTGCCAGGACTCAAATGAACCTATGTTAGTGGGTGGTCATAAAACCTACGCTCCGTGACTCTGCTCCTCAAAAAGAGAGAAATGGGAGTTGGGGAGTGCTTGTGTGCTCCCAGCTTTCTGATCCCCGCTTGGAAAACATTCACAACACAGCTCTGTTCCGGCCTAGATGGCTCAGAACGGAGGCTGGCATCCCAGGGTCTCCCTTACAGGTTGCCTTGGTTACCTGGCATCTTTGATCTCATTTGTGAGAGCAGCGCCCTGTACCACAAAGCTTTCAGTGGACGCACAAAGGGTGTCTCTGTGACAAAGCCCAGGATACGGGGGGCAAGGAATGATGCGGGGCCAACTGCAGGGTAGACAAGAGTGTCACGAAATCCTAGTCGCCTTCCAAGTGTGTGTCTGCCTAAAATGATACGGCTGTGGAGAAGAGGAGGATCCTGTGCGCCTTACGTGGGCTCATTCACAGCCGTTATACTCACTCACCAGGAGTATAACTCTTGGAGGACAAGCAGAGGCCATCCAACACATTTGAGGGCACTGCTGGGTAGCTGTGGAGCGGATAAAGACGGTTGTTGCACATCTCACACGTGGTGGTCATGTGCTTCACACATCGCCTCTCACTTCATCCTTGTGCCAGACCTTGGCGGTTAGGGGCCATTCATCTCATCTAGAAGGGAAAATGGGTTTAGAACTTGCCATGATTGCCAAAATCTGAGTCTAAACTCCCACCTACATTGGTCCCCGATGTATGGGTGGGAGGACTCCAGGAAGGAGAAATGGCTGTAGTGTGTAAGGAACAGAACCCAGGGGGTGCTGAATCCCCCAGGGTCATAGTCTCCTCTCCTTTCCTGTCATCCCCTGGGTCTCAGTAAAGGAGAAAGGCTTGACCTGAGATTGAGAGCAGGTTCAACACTCCCCTAACTGTCTCATCTCCCCAAACCTCAAACAGCAGAGATTCAAGTTCAGAGCTGTCCACTGAAACAGGGCCCAGTATCTTACTGAAAATGGTTAGTTCTTGTTTTTGTCCTTACGAGTTACCCCCTTTGCAGTTTTTCACCTGCAACCACATAGAAATGAATATGAAGTCACTTTCAAAGAAATGTCTGAGTAGCATCTAAAGCATTGGATCTCAGCCTTCTAATTCTGCCCTTTGACACAGTTGCTCATGTTGGGGTGACCCTCGGCCATAAAATCAGTTTTGTTGTCACTTCATAACTGTAGTTTTGCTACTATTATGAATCGTAATGTAAATATCTGTGTTTTCAAATCACAATCCTAGAGAACCTAGACAACAATGAGGACCCTAAGAGAGACATACATGGATCTTATCTACATGGGAGGTAGAAAAAGACAAGATCTCCTGAGTAAATTGGAAGCAATTGAAGGGGCGGGGAGAGGCAGGGAGGCTAGCAGAGAAAAATGTAGAGCTCAATAAAAATCAATAATAATAAAAAATCTGTTTTCCAATGGTCTTAGGCAACCCCTCTGAAAGGATCGTTTGATCCCCAAAGGGGTCGCAACCCACATTTTGAGAACCACTGATCTAAAGGTTTTGAAATTCATACATTTTAAAACAGGCATTTGAAAAATTTGAATAGCTCTTTAATAAGTTTCGTAAGAGTTCAACAATAAAAACACCTGTCTTGGGGGCAGCACAGTGAGGGCAGCACAAGGAAGCAAAGCGCCCTTGGCTCCATCGCCTCCGAAGAGTCCAGGGCCAGAGCGTTTGGAGTGGGACAGATCCAGAAACCCTTCTCGAAAGGGACCAGCTGGAAATGCTTGCCTGGTCCTGGGAAGAAGATTCCAAAGTCAGTGTGAAGAAAAGATGGAAGTGTGGAACTGGGCCAGACTCTGGGGTTTGCTTCGGGAGAAAATCAGAAGTCAGGAAAGGTTAGGTCTATTGGAACATGGGGCTGGACACCAAGGAGGAGGACTAGGGAATGGTGGTACCTGAGTTTAGGGTTGAGGAGCTGCTCAGGAAGGTTCTAGAAGGAGAGGGTAGCCACTGACATGTGCTGATATCTCTCTCTCTCTCTCTCTCTCAATCTCTCTCTAGCTCAGACCAGGCAGACCTCATCAACTTTTTTTTAACACACCCTCCTTGACAGAGGACAGCTTTTTTGGGCTTGACTGTGAATGTTGCAGATATACTGTGTCTCCTTCATCTTGGACAGATAACCATACTTGCACGCTTGTGTCTTCTTTGAACCGCCGCCCAAGAATTATCAACAGCAAATTGTAACTCTTTCCTCATCCTAAGAGCATTCTAACGCAGTAGGTGTGAGAGGTGTTATATTCAATTATAAAATGAAGATGTTATTGGGGCTGAGGAGATGGCTTCCTATGAAAGCCTGTGGACCAGATTTGTTTTCCACATCTGCATAAAATTCAGGTACTTGTAATCCCAGCTTTAGTGAGGGGGAGACATGTGGATCTCTAGAAATCATTGGCCAGCCAGCCTAACTAAATAGATGAGTTCCAAGTTCATAGACAGAACCTCTCAAAAAAAAATAAGGTAGAGAGTGTTTAGAGGAAGGCCCCTGATCACCTCTGGCTTGCAAACATACATGCACAGGTGTCCAAATATACATATGCACACATATGCATGAAACACACACACAAGTACTGCTTGCTCAGGCACGCATGCACTGTTTCTAGGAACCAACTGGTCTGCTCACAGTATTAGTTACTAAGGTGTAACACATTAGAAACGATGTCATGCCTGATGGTCCTGACGGTCCCCAGGAGTCTACTTGAACTTCTGGTCAGTATGTCATGGATCAGAAAACATGAAGTGGTCTTTTTCTAAATTCAGACTCTGGCTGTTTCCTCACTCCAAAGCCACAGCTAATGTGGGCCCAGCTCCATTCACGGGCCAGCAGAACTCAGGCAACATCTGTTCAGCGCATGGTCTTGGCATGTCTCACCGCACGTCGGGTAGCACCATAACAGGGAAGCTTGTTACGTGCTACGACCTGATATATTGTGCTTGAGATTTTCTTTGGCCCCTAATTAAATAATGCCACATCTGTCACGTCTGCAAATGTGAGGACGAATTGTTAGCCAGAGTTAGAGACCATGTGTGTTTGAACTTGGAAATGAATTCTCCAAGTCTCCAGATGAGTTTAATTAAAGTGTATCCTAAGGTTGTAAGGTGAGATGCATGAGAATGAACGAAAGAAAAAACCCGAAAAACCACAGTGTCAAAATCTTGTATGTGTGAATCAGAGGTGGCTTCTTATTACACAATCAAGGTGAAAATGTGGAAATAATTTATACACTAGATGTGGAAGCTAGTGTGGGGATGAGTCGTCATCTAGACTAGGAGTAGGCTGACTTGTCTTCAAGGGGTCAGACAAACATGTCATCTGCATGGCAGTTGCGTGGCTCTGCCCATCATACAAAAGCAGCTATGGACAACATACGGGAGATGGTCATGGTATTGTCCTAACTGTACATTATTTGCAGACCCTGAAATTTAAATTTCATATAATTTTTCTTATGTCATGCAATACTATTACTCTTTTACTTCTTTTGAAAAAAAATTACAAATACAGAAACTGTTCCTAAACCATGAGCTGTAATTTGCTATTTGAAACAATAACCTTGAATTGGATGTTGCTGTCATCTATTAAATTAGCCTTCTGATGACCAACTCCAAAGGATGGATGTAGATGACACCAGAAAAGGGTGGGGCTATGTGAGGAAGGGAAGAGCTTGCTGCAATTCCTGACAGGGTTTGGTTTCTTCACTTGGCTGTGGTTACATGGATGTCAGCATCATCATCATCACTCATGAAAGTTTATCTAGTTATAGCTTATGCTTTCTTGCATGCCTATAAAGTGCTTTATAATGCAAACATTTGAAAGCAAACAGCATGGAAATTAACATGTATGTTTTGAGGAGTTGTGGAGATAGCTCAGTTGGAAAAGAGCTTGCTACACAAGTGTAAGGACCTGGGTTCAGATCCCTGGTACCCACAAAAAAAAGTTCTGAGAGGTGTCTGTAACCCAGCAGTGGAAAGGCAGAGACAGAAGGATCCCAGGGCTTGATGGCCAGCCAGTCTAGCCAATCAGTGAGCTCTAGGTTCAAGGAGAGGCCGTGGCTCAAAAACAGAGAGTGATTGAGGAAGACAGTCAATGTCAACTCCTGCATCCAAACATATATGCACATATGTACAAGCACACCCTCCACATGTGCATAGATACACACAAATATGCTTTTCACTGATTGCGTGATTAGCAAATGTTATTAATTTGGCTTTAGAAAGGAAATTCAGTTGAAAGTAGCTCATTTGCTCGTTTTCAACACAGTTCAATTTCATATGATTTTATGGGGGATAAAAGGCAATTCCATTGCTAAATATGTTTAATAATGAGCGTCTTGCCAACAACGTCAGGTAGAACCGTTCATGATGGTGGGAGTGTTCTATTTGTCCACATGAGGCTACTGTAGCTGACAGGGCAAGGCTTATTTGCCTTTTTATGTTCTAAATGTTGATCCAAGTTCAAATCTCCACTGCACCTTTAGACAGCTAAGTGACCTGACACACCTTACACGGCTGCCCTGACCTTACTTTCTTTCATTGTGTAAAATTCAAATAACAATGCCTCCATGACAGTGAATTGAGAAGACTAAATGAGAAAAGCTGGGCCAGTGAGACACCTTCATGGGCAGAATGTTTAGTGTTAAACTTGACTACCTCAGTTCTATCCCAGGAACTCAAGGGGTGGGAAGGCAGGAGGGGCTCCTACAGACTCGACTCTGACTTCCCCATGCATGAGGTGGCATAGTCCATCTGAGCACCATGCCTGTCCATACTAAATGTTTAGTGAGGTTTCCTTTCTAAATACTTTCATCCTCAAAATGATCTTTCATTTTTAAAGAAAATCTTTGTGTATGTGCACGCATGTACATGTGTGCCATGAGCCCCGAGAGGAAGTCAGCTGGAGGAGTCCTGTCTTCCATCTGGTTTGGCACTACATGCTCCAGGCTAGATGGCTCACAAACTCCCAGGGATTCTCCTGTCTCCGCTTGTCATCTCACTGCAGAAGTGTTAGGATTGCAGATGGATCTCTATCTGGCTTTATCCAGGTTCTGGGGATCCAAGCCCAGGCCCTCATGCTTGGGCAGCAAACGTTTCTGCCCACTAACTGCGCTAACTTCCCAGCCTCAAAACCAAGGCTCCCAAAACTGATCAGCGGCAGAGCTGAACTGAAATCCAGATCAGTCTGAGTTTTTATGGATCCCTTTGAGTCTCCAATGAACCTGACATGGTAATGGAGCAATCGAAGTGATCAAAACCTTGAGGCGTGGCACATTCTGTTCAAAGGGAACGGAGCAGCCTTGAACTCTCCTGGGTGTCTCTCTGTGTTTATGTGGAAAGGAACCCGGTCTGTAAATGCTGAATGAGTAAATGAATCTGAAGCATCGCTGATAGGAAGCTGCCTGTAGCCCTAAGTTGCGCCTGAGCCAGGCAGCCTCCCATCCAGCAGGAACTTAGGTTACAAGGCAGGAAAAATGAAACGCTGAATCCCAGTGACAAGCAAGCATTTAAAAATCGACTTTGACAAGCTTGTTTCCACTTGAACTTTTCCCAGGCTGGCTTTCTCAGAAAGTAATGACACTTGTCCTGAAAGACATCCCAGAGTCTGTCTGCAAACCGCACTTGGCCTGCACACGTTCCTAAGGGGTGGGGCGGAGATGGGAGGGGGAGAAAAGCTCCCTGGGGATGGGGGACTTAGAGACTGATGTTTATGACTCTGTCCTTGGTGCTTTGATGTGTTATCCTGGATGGATGGTGCAGCCGGCCTGCCGCTTTGTTTGTGGGAGTGATTGAGTTTTTGTTTTATCAGATTCCTACACAGAATATCAGGGTGGAGAGATTACAGTGAGTGCCTGGAATTCGGATGGGTTGGGTTGCTAGTGGTGTGGGAATTTGTCAAGCTTGAGTTTTGCTTGTGGGAGTTGGATGCTGGGTTTGGGAAGGGTCTGGGGCAGATGGACCACGGGGGACTCAATTCCGCGACCCTGGGGCCCCATCGGCATGACTCTCACGTAGCCCAGATCCTAGACATGTGGTGAGCCTGAGCCAGGCATAGTCAGGACTCTGTTGGAGGCCAGAGGGCCAGGGACAAGATGAAAGGCACAGGCTGTCTCTCCACAAAGCACAGAATGTCCCTGCCCCCCAGCTGCTTCAACAAGGAGCCGGAAGGTTCTCACTGTTGATGGGCGACTTGCTGGCTGATTTAGCCCCGAGCCTCAAGTCCTGGCATATGGCATTCTCCCAGCCCTGCAACTGACCCTGTCCCTCCGGCCACCAGTGTCTGTCCCTTTGGATCTCCACAGCATAGTGCCCTGCCATGGCAACAGCTGAGGGTGGGGGAGCCCTTGCCTTGCCTGAGGATGGCCTGAGATGGATAGGCTACAGGCCAAGTGCCAGAGGGCCCCCTCCCTTTCTCTCCTTGGGCTCTGTAGCAGAGCTGGGGGCCAAGGCCCTAGCAGGTCTTTCTCTTTGGAGGGGCAGAGAGGAAGGGTATGAAGTGTGGGGGAAACCACCCAAAATAGTAGGTTTCCTCAGCCACAGTCTTCCCTACATGCCTCTGGAACCAATAGACCCCTAGCTCGCCGAGAGAGGTTGAATTTGGTTGGGATTACCTCAAAGGGATGATTTAGCACGGTGGCTCACTTGGATCATAGCTATGCCAGACCCAATTCTGAGCAGATGACCTTTCCCCTCCTGACGCCTCCCTCCCCTGATGAGAGAGAGGACAGGTGATCCATCTGCCCTCCTCCCTCCATGGTCATCAGCTGGGGGGAACTGAGTGAGGGTGGTGTTTGACTTGCAAATGTGGGGAACCTTTAGTCCAGCTGGGAAGTAGAGCAGTTAAGGATGGCCTGGGGGGCAGGGCCCGGAGAGGGTGTGGGGGGGAGACTCTGTTACTCTCATCTCGGGGTGGCTCTCAGCACATAGCTGAAGCCAGCCTTGCCTCTCTGCATCTCCAGGCTTATGATGATCACACAGAGCAAGTCTTGTTAACCTATGCACCCACCGTGGAACCTCGGAAGTAATTTTGGGTACCTGAGTCAGAATCCCAATGGCTGCACTATTTCTGCAAGCCTATTTTGAAGTCAAAGTCAGGTCATGAAGCCCTACATCCAGTTCGCACTACTGGGGACAACTAATTTTTAGGGGACAAGAGAAGGACTCATCACTCCCGCACAGTTTCCATTTTGGATTTTTGGTTCATAGATACACTGAGATCAAGGATGACATTAAAATAAACCAACTTCAGATAAACTGATCACCTTAAACTTAGAGTCCCTAGAGCAAGGCAGCCTCACAACTGATAAACGGATTTTTTTTTCCGTTACAGGAGGGGCTGGGACTGAACAGACTTAAGCTATTGTTGAGAGCTCTTTGATAGGGCCCCTTAAATGAAAATTATCAAATGGCTGTTTAAAACATGCACCCTTTTGTTTGATTAGCCCACTGCAGATAACCTTTATTAAACCTGATCTAAAATTACAGGCGCGGCCGGGCGCTCCTTTGATGCCTTGGCTGTTTTGCTTCCTGTTTATAGAGGGCTACACGTTGCACCAGGAGATAAAGCTGTTCTAAGGGATATTAAGACATAAGAGTCCCTTGGCTATTTGCTGGCACTGTTTTGATGTTTCCTTGCTCCCTGGAAATTAGCATATCCTTTTCAAAGGCTGCCTCTGATGAGAGTAATCCTTTGCCATGATGTATTTGCTAAAAGTCATCAATGATAGTGTATTGTGTAAAGAGATGACACATAAAAGGCATGAGGCTAGATTATTGATAATGAAGCAACTTGTGTAACGGTTGCTTTTGGCTTTTCTGAAACATACATTGATATCATAAACACACCGGGTTTCTATTAATGAGGATTTAGTGCGTTGGAGGTTTAAAGAAACTTGCATGGAACAACTTTGCAGACGAAAGACCTAGTGGGGCGCAGGTTAAACACTTGCACTCATTTGACTAAGTTACGTTCGATCAAAATGTTTTATTGCCTTGGAAACTGAAAATGCTGATAAATCTTCTGTTTCCCTTTGCTTGCATAGCTTGAAGCCAATGAATAAGAACGACAGCATGGAACGAACTTAGGGAAAGGATTTTGCCCACACACCTAGAATGTTTTTAAAAGAAAACTATGTAAGGGGTGTGGGAGAAAATGATGGGAAAGTGGAAGAAAGAAAGCCACAGGTAAGGGAGAAAGAAAAATTGGGAAGGAAGCAGAATGAGGAAGGGCAAAAGGGAAGGAAGAGAGGAATAAAGGAATGGAGTAATGAAAACTTAGAAAGCAAGACTGAGAGAAAAGATAGCGAAGGAGGAAGGGAAACAAGAGAAAAAAAGACAGGAAAGGCAGAAGAGAAAGATCTGAAGGAAAGAGGAAAAAGGGGGAAAAGAAAGGAGGGCGGGAAAGTATGAAGGAAGGACCAGAGAGGAGTGAGCAGGGAGGAAAAAAAGTTAAAAGGATAGGAACAGGGAGGAGGAAGGGAGAGAGGGAAAAAGGCAGGTAGACAGGTAGGCATGTAGGCAAGCAGGCACGTGGGAGGCAGGCAGACATGCAGACAGAAGCCAGGTAGGCAGCACACAGGCATGCAGACAGGAAGCAGGCAGGCACGCAGGCAGAGACATTCTACTGGCCTAAATGTTGCTTAAAGAAAGCGCTGGAGCCAGACTTAGCTCAAATGTGTCTCGCCTGAAGCAGTCAGTAGATACCTAGTTCAGAGTTGGTTTTCCTAGAAGTTTAAATTTGAAGAAAGCTGAGCTGTCCTTCCCTGGTCACCCTGGCTTCCAAGCAGAACCGCCTCCAAACGTACTACCTCAAGACGGTTCTTGGGTTTGGGCTCTTTCCATGGAGATTTTGTATTATGAGAATTCCTTTTGGTTTTACTGAAAAATGTAGAATGAAGCGTGCAAAGCCCTGGCCAAAGGATGCTCCCTACCTTCACACTGACCGCAGTGCCCATTGGTGCCAAGCAAGTGGCTAGGACACCCCCAGCAGGAACTGACTCTTGGGAATCTGCCCACTTAAAAAGAATGAGATGTGTCAAGGGGTCAGCTTTCTTTTGTCTGCTTCCCCTATGCGTTGAACATGTGTGAAGTTGTCTATTTAAAGATCAAAAATCTTTTCTTAATTAAGCCCCTGTTGTTCTTGGGTTGAGGTTTAGAATGCCTTTCTCTTGGATGTTGGATTCCAATTTGGTAACTGGAAGACAGAAGCGGGTGGGAAGTAGCTAAGCAGTGTGGAGGTGAAGAATGGCACTGGAGTTGCTCCCTGGGTATTAGAACTTTCTGGGCACGCTTTTGTGATCTGTCCCAAAGGCTATATTGGTGCGGGTTCACTTTTACTAATTCAAAGTTAAGATGGGGACCAGGAGAAATTGTTATTGTATTTATTATCACCCCATCAACATCTTCAGTCCCTTTGGTTTCTCTCCTAGGTGAGCACACCTGCTCCAGGTGTTCTTTTGTCATGTATGTGCACCTGTGTGCATGTGCGTGTGTGTGCATGCACACTGCGTGCAGGTGTACATGAACATGTGCATATGTGTGTACATGTGGAGGTTAGAGGACAACCATAGGTGTTGTTCCTAAGTGCCAATTACCTTTGGTAATTTTTGAGACAAGTCCACTCACGGGCCTGTGACTCACCAGGTGGTCTAGCTTGGCCAGCCAGCTCATCCTAGGGATCCAACTATCTCTGCACCTCTGTAGCATGAGGATTACAAGATAGAAAATGTGAATCACCATACCCCACCCTGTATGTGTGTGTGTATGCTCATGCATGTGTGTGTGCTCTCATACGTGCACATGTCTATAGGAATACATGCGCAGACATGTGGAGGTCAGAAGCCAGTATCTTTTGTCTTCATTGATTACTCTTCACCTTTAGCTTTGAGAATAGACCTGAAACTCATTGATAAAACCAGAAAATGGTCACTGAGCTTCAAAAGACCCACTTGTCTCTATCCTCCCCGCCCCGCAGGGGTACCATATGGAAGGCACCGCTATATGGTCCTTCTACATAAGACTCATCTGGAGCTATTCTTAGTATGACACACAGAAGCATTTGGGAGACAACTGGGCCTGGTTTTAGAGGTGAAGGACATGGGCTTTTTTGTTTTGGAGATTTCAAGGGCAGTACATAGTCAAGAAATGATCAGTGCGTTGCTTCACAAGGCAAGCTCTCTGGCCCACTATGGTGTTCATGATGTCAAGGCCAAGTCAAACGGGTTCGTGGGTCAGTGTCAATGGACCACACACGAATGCCCAGGCTTAGAGTAGGCAATCCCAGTAGACTTTATTATTTTAAATGTCTCTCATACTAGAAAAAGGGTGCCTGATCTTATTGAGATGGGGGTGGTTGAAAATGTCAGTGAACAAAGTGGATAATCATGGCTTAGCTCAACCAATGACTTGGGATGTGTCCTAGTTATTGCTGTAAAAGTGACCATGTGCTGAGCCGGGCAGTGGTGGTGCACACCTTTAATCCCAGCACTTAGGAGGCAAAGGCAAGCAGATCTCTGTGTATTCGAGGCCAGCCCGGTCTACAGAGTGAGTGCCAGGACAGGCTCCAAAGCTACACAGAGAAACCCTGTCTCAAAAAAAAAGTGCCCACGTGTTTGTGATCTACAGACTGACGTCACCTTGAGAACTGTGGCAACTGTGATTCATTATACTGCTTGAGGGTTGTAGCTTTGACAGTGACAGCTCACTTTAATTTGTTCATGAATAGCTTTTTGGAAAGAAAGACAGAAAAACAGAGGAAGAAATTGTGAGCAAGAGTAGCATTCCATGTATTAGCATATTTGAAAATGAGTTGGTTTCTACAGTTTTGTTCATTTGTTGGTTTGTGTTGCTGTATTAGTAGCTGAACCTCGAGTCTTGTGTATGCTAGGCAAGAACTCTACCACTGAGCTCCATTTCTCATTCCTTTTGTAGTTTTTACTTTTGGACAGGGTCTTGATAAGTTTTCAGGTAGACATTGAACTTATTTGCTTCTGTCTCTTGAGTAAGCAAGATTAAAGGTATGTGTCAATAGACTTCCTGCTAGTGTATGTGCGTGTGTGTATTTTGTATGTGTGTGTATATGTGTGCATGTGTATGTATGTATATGTGTGTGTATGTTTGTATATATATGCATGTGTATTGGTTGTGTATGTATGTCTGTATCTGGTGTGCATATGTGCTTGTATATAAATGTATAGGTATGCATGTAAAGTCCAGAGGCTGATGTTGAATGTCTTCCTCTAACACCACTTTATGTATGTATGTATGTATGTATGTATGAATGAATGTATTTATCTTGAGACAGGGTCTCTCAGCGAGCCTGGAGTTCATCAATTGGTCTGGAAGGACTGGACAGCAAGTCCCAAGGATCTTCCTGTCTCTGCCTTCCTTTTATTGGAATAATCACTGTGAAGAAAGTCGAGCAGTAGATATCTTTACAAAACATGACATGGCACTTGTTATCCGCAAGGTGCTGCCATGTGGCATACCCGGTAGGTAACTTCCTTACATGCAATAGAATTTGTTAATGTGGAGGGAAGGAAATATAAACAAGGAAGCCTTTTGGGGAAAGAGCATGGTATTCACAAAAGCATTTTATAAGCCTAGAGTAATGGAATAACAAGTTAAGATATAAAAATTGTCAGAGGACAAGAAAAACTGAGTCAAGTAGAGTAACCGTTTTTCAGAATAATAAGCATTTCTTCAGCAAGTTTCTGTTTTTCCTCCACACCTATAGTCCACAGGAAAGTCAAGAATGCATATATTATTGAAGAATAAGAAAAGATGAATATGACATCATGGCTTCAAAATAATATCTATAAAGGGCTGGGAAAATGGTGCTCAGTGGGTAAAGTGTCTGCCACACAAACGTGAGGATCCCCAACACTCACATAAGAAAGTCAGACATGGTGGCATTTGTTTGTAACCCCAACACTAGGGAGGCAAAAACAGGAGAACCCCTGGAGCTTGCCGGCCAGTCAATCTAACTGAATTGGTGAGCTTTAGATTCAGTGAGAGACCCTGTCCCAAAAATCAAGTTGGAGAACAATTGAAATGACTACCTGATGTCAATCTCTGGCTTCCATACATGTGCCTACCCACACATATGAGCCTGTTCACACATACTTGTATGTGTGTACCCACAGGGAGGCAGGAAGAAGCTGGAGGCTTGCTGGGACCCACAGTGGATCTGTATAAAAATACAGTTGGAGGAAATAGCTGCCATAGAGTCTACCTTGATCCTAATCAGTGTCAGAGTCAAGGAAATCTCCATGGAAAGAGGGTAGTGGGTCTAAATCATCCTAATTTGGGTCACAGACTGATGCTCAGTTATCTTTCGGGCCTACTCCAGACACGTGACTTGATCTCACTTCCGTCTGTCCATGGTCACGTGAGAGAACACTTTCCCCATCCACCTTCTCTTCACTCTTCCACCCACACCACAGGCTTCCAGAAATGTTGGAAGACTCTTATTGAATCTGGGATCCACAAAGAGCACAGGAGTGCTTGGATAGGAGTGCAAAGCAGTGGCCTTACTCAGCCACGGTGGCCGTACTCAGCCACGGTGCCCTTACTGAACGGGATGTGTTAATTACTGAGTAGGATGGTTTGAGAGCAGGAAGAGCTCTAGAATGGTCTTTGGCAGGATCCCTCGCATTTCTGCTTTCTCATCTGCAGAGTGGGTTAACACTCACTTCTTAGGAGCACTGAGAAGATCAGGCTTCACTCCGACTGGCTTTGTGCTTTCATATGGAGGAATAATTTCTATTGTGACTTTTCTGGTCTCTGGAAAGTCTGTTGTTGCAGGAGTTCCGTGGGACTTCTGGAGGGCTGGTACCAGCAGTCAGAATCTTCTGTATGTAAAATCCTCTTTCTCAGCTGCCCTAATGTCATATGCCCATAATGCCATCTGCTGGGAAGGCTAAAGCAGGAGAACTACAAGATTGAGGCCAATTTTGGCAATGTAGAGAGTTCAAGGCCAGCCTGGACAGCTTAGCAAGCAGCTCTCCCATCATAGAAAGTGAAGAGAGAGCCAGAGATATGGCTCAGTGATAAAGCACTTGCCTAGTTGGTATGCATGATACCCTAGATTCAGTTCAATACCCAGTAATATTGAGGGAGAGAGAGAGAGAGAGAAAGAGAGAGAGAATGAATGAATGAGAATATTAAATAATTTTCTTCTCTCTCCTGGTCATTTATTTTTAAACTGCTTATCATCATCATCATCATCATCATCTAGTGTGTGTGTGTGTGTGTGTGTGTGTGTGTGTGTGTGTGTGTGTGTGTATGTGTACAAGTACAACACGATGATCACCTTTTTAAGGAGTCAGTTCTCTCCTTACTGTGAGTTCTGGGACGGAACTGTCAGACTTAAATGGCAAGTGCCCTTACTGAGGCCTTGACCCCTTTCAAATACCATTCCAATCCGTTGGTCTGGAAGGAGGAACCTAGTGAGCTCACTTCTGTTCTTTTGCTGGGATTGTTCCTCAAAGTTGCTGTCCAAAGTGGTTAAAATGGATTCAGTTCGTCGCACAGTTTAGCGCATCTCTGGGCCCAGGATAAGGATCCATGGAGCACTTCTGGATATACATTTGTGGTCCTTGTTTGGCCATCTCAAACACGTCCATGCCTCTATTTTCTTTTTTCCTAAGATAAACCACTCCCCCAGAAGATTCTCACAGCCTCTTCTCCACTGGCTTCTACCGAAGACAAGTTTCCCCAGATTGTTCCACAGGGTCTTAGAGCAGGAGAGCCCCCTCCCACCCACTTGTGGGCTTGTCAATCAAATCCCAGAAACCCTGAGCTGTGGCATCTGTGGAATTTGACACCTAAGCAAAACCTTAATCACTTTTAAGGGAAGGCAAGCTCAAAGTCACACTGGCAGATCAGCAAGTACAGGGAGCCAAAAAACAAGACACAAGAAAGACTTCCTTCCTTTGGGCTTGGAGAGGCAGGGTAATTATGTAATGTCTCCCTCCCTCTCCACCTCATCTAAACAAGGGCAGCTGAAGCTGGGAGCTGGTATTTCACACTCCAAACCAACCCCCAACTGGAGTCTTCAAACCTGTTTCAAAAGTTTCCTTTTAACCTGGACCATTCAATTGCAGTCTTTCTTCCTCGCCTTTAATCCATGTACCTGTGGCAGTACTCTGTGGCGGAGAGAGGGAAATCAATGACTCACCTGCCTACATGCCAGACTCAGGGAACCAGCTTGAAAGAGGACTGTAACATTCGCTCAGCCTCCCTTCGGCTGCCAGGAGCTCTTGACTTCACACGGGAAGAAAACACGCTGGGACTCTGCCGCAGACAGAAGATGGGGGGCTCATTTGATAGGAGACCGACCTTTCCCAAGGGTTTTGGTTGAGTTAGGAGGTTTGCTCTTCATTCACAGCAGTATCCACCGCGACCCCAGATTTGACAGCTCCGTTCTCATGATCCAGATCCACAAAGGCCTTGCAGTTGCTGGCTGGGTCTAATCAAATGCAGGGTTGGGCTGAGTCTTTTGGGCAAGTGACACCTCTTAGAGATGTTATAGCCATGTGGTGAAGGTGTCTGTTCTAGATTCAGGCACCTAGCTTCGAATCCTAATCCTGTCAACTCTCTAACCATGTGAAGGGTAACATAGGATAAGTTATTTAGCATCAGGAGACCTCAGTTTCCTGATCTGTAAATGGGGACCACAATAATTGTCACATGTTTGTAGTAGTTCACAAAACACAGAACCCAACCTGACAGGGACACCCTGTCCACACCATGAGAAATATAGGTGACTCCCTCCCCCCGTTAATTCCCTCTGGTAAGATGACAGATGAGAGTGTAAGTAGTCTCCCCCAGCACCTCCTTTTCCAGACACAGCCTCATGTAGTCTAGGTTGGTCTTGAATTCCTGACCTTCCTGCCTCCACCTCCCAAGTGCTAGCATTATAAGCAGCAGGGACAGCATTCCGGGTTTACATGGTGCTGGGAACCAAACCCGGGGCTTTGTGTGTTCTCTCAAAGCATTCTGCCAGCCAAACGACATCCAAGCCTGCCCAGCTTTTTCCTTCTCTCTCATCATTGTTAAGATTTTTTTGCTGCCCTGTGCATGTTGTATGCTTGTATACATTCTTGTATGTGGGTCCAGGCTCACTGGAGGCCAGATTTCCCAGCAGATATCTTCCTCAATTGTCCCAATCCTATATTTTAATTTAATTTAATTTTTGAGACGGGGCCACTTAGTGACTTGACTGGCCTGGCTGGCCACTGAGCTCCCGAGATCCAGTCCCTGCCTCCTCAGCTCTGGGATAGCGGATGTGTGCTACTGTGTTCGACTTTTTACATAGGTTCTGGGCATTGAACTCAGATCCACAGGCTTGCATGGCAAGTACTTTACTGGATCATCTCTTTAGCCTCTGTAAGGTATGTTTTTAAGGCAGCTAGACTTCTTTTAAGGGAAAAACTCTTTCACTCCTTGGTTGCCTAGGCATAGAGCTATTGACCATGAATTAAGCTGTGTTTTACAAGGGGTTGTAAGATCATAGGCTTTCCCTGCCCCCCTTACCCCCCTCACTCCTCCCCTCTCAGATCAGCCCACAATAAATTCCCTCTTCTTGTAGCCACTTCTACTTCCATGGCCTTTATTAAGTCACAGACTTTTCTCTTTTTCTCTGTTTTCCACGTTTTGGGTTTTGGACTCAGCATAATTTGCTTCAAGTAAGAAGAGGCTGGTGGATATGATATCAGCAGGTTAAA
Organism: Ondatra zibethicus; assembly: GCA_004026605.1. Classification (NCBI taxonomy): domain Eukaryota; kingdom Metazoa; phylum Chordata; class Mammalia; order Rodentia; family Cricetidae; genus Ondatra; species Ondatra zibethicus. The sequence continues at coordinate 67,951 of PVIU01007114.1, read as the reverse complement.
AGTATGCCAGATAAGGGGTGCAGCTCAGTGGCAGAGCATTTACCTGGCATGCATGCATTTTAAGTCCTGGGTTCACTGCAGTGCTGCAAAAAAGAAAATAGAAATCTTATATGCCATACTGGTCCCCTTGTGTCTTTGCTTTGGGTGCAAGAAGAACAGATATGCTCTAGTGAATTATGAGTTCTTGGCAGAGCTCCAGAAAGGACACACACTGAGCAGATCTGAGCCCAGCCTCTGATGAGATGCCAAGGCCAGCTGTGCCCAAGCCAAACTCTGGCTGTCCCAAGAAGGTGAGAAGGGATGCATGGTTTTTGTTTGGGGGTGTTTTTGTTATGTGGCATTCCTGTGGCTGTAGCTAGTTCGGACTGAGGGCATCTCAGAGGACTCTCTCTTATACAGAATCCACTCCGTTTGCAGTGACCCAGAGGGTGATCTACTGGGTTCAGAAGGACTGCGAAGCTAACTTGAGCTCAGTGTGAAAGGCTCCTGGGATCGATTAGTTATGTCTGCCACAGAAGGTGTCACAGTGGTACAAGTGCCACACACTTTCCATCCTATATTTAAACCTCTCCTGATGAGCTATTTTGGCGCTTCCCAAAGACAGCCCAGAGTACAGAAGTGGGGTTTACTGAGAAGTACTCATACACGAATAGGAGCACACAACACTTTAGCTTTCATTTGCATATTCATATTTGCATTCATATTCACATTTGCATATTCATCTCTCAGGCTATCAACAGTCTTCTAGGCACCATGGGCACCAACAACGTCTCAGGAAAAAAAGCATTTCTTCTGAAACTATAAAGTCAACTCAGTGAACAATTGACTTCTTGGTGGGAGGACTGAGGTTTCTCTTCTTTCATATATAAATATCACACTGGGGTATCTGGCTTGATAAGCGGTGCATGGCTGAGATTTCAGCTCCCACTCACTTCCTTAGCTGGACATTTTTGTACGATGCCAAAGCTGCACTGTGGCAGGTCTACCACTGAGAAACAACAAATAACAAACCAACCCCAAATACAGGAACTAAGGTAAAAAGAAAGTTCTGCCTGTCTACAGTGTCAGCCCCGCCCGTCTCCTTTGCTTTGGCATTCTGAAAGGGTCGCCTCAGCATTTGCGGATCTCAGACTTGCCAATCATATGTGTTCTGGGAACTTGGAAGATCTGTTTAGCTAATGGCAGGAAAGACTACTGCCTGACAGAGACGGTCTGTTCCAAAAGAGGAAGCATCGGCCCTGCAGTTTCACCAAGCTTGGGAAGGCAAGAAAATGCCAAGCTGAGAAGCAGCTTCCTCAAATTCCACCAACTCTTGCTCCTTAGGTTCCCTGGAAAGACAGCCACTGTAGAAAGGAGCCTCTTCTGGAAGGCAACAGAATAGTGACCTTGGGGATTCCATTGCCTGGGTTGAAAGAGCTGAATAAGGAGAAGTTGCATCTGGTTCCATTTTGCTTGTGAAATTATCTCACACTGACCAAGCAGGTCCTTTCCCAAGTCCATAAATACAGAAGACACACACACGCACACGTGGTTGCTATCAAACAGCATTGTGTGAAATGAAGTTGGCTACTTTACGGTGCAATGAAAGAATAGGCAAACCCCTCAAACACATGCGCTTCTCTTTGTTGGGTCTGGAAGCAATCACTCAACGAAGGCTGCTACTTTATCTTTCAAGGAAGGCCATTCTAGAAGAGGCATCATGTTGCATTAAGACCGATGTCATGGTCAAGCCTGCAGTGAGCAGGAGGACACAGAGCCCTGACTGCCCACATGATTTAGGGAACACAATGTATGTTAGTGACAGAAGCCCCATGCCCTGCCCCCACCCCAGTCCTGATGTGGTCTTTTGAATGAGGTCTCTAATGTGCTGACCATATGTGAACTTGGAGCCAAAGGGAATGGACGCTCTGGGTTTTTTTTTGTTTGTTTGTTTTTTAGTTTCAGAGCCTCGATGCATTGTTGCTACCTGGTTCTCACCCCTTGACAGTTCCTTGGGAATGCACAAGAGATGAGAGGCAGAAATCAAGGAAGGAGCCCCAAGCCTTAGCTGTGATGAGCTTTGAAGCTGCTCCATATTGAGCCAGAAAGAGCAGATGGAGAAGGAGGAAGTGATATTGTCAGCTGGGCATTTGACTGAGGTCTCCTCAATCGGCATCATGCCAAGGGAACACGACTCCCTCCCCAGATGCGGTTTCGCACAAGATCTGTGAGAGCCAAAGGACGGTGGTGGGAGGTAGAGGAAAGAGTGAGACAATGAACTGCAGGCCAATAAAAGATGATGAGAGGGAGAAGGGCTGTGAGATCGTGAGATCACTTCCCCGACTGCCCTAGAATTCCCAGCTGTTCTCATGACTGGCTGGGCTGAAGATGCTTGCTTACATTAGACCAGGGCGCATGAACAGTGTGGCAACGATACGCAGAGGAAGACTTTTGTGTCAGGGATGAGATTTGGAGCCAGACTTCATTCTTCTCTTTAACTTTGGTGTCTCCAAACTTATAGCAACAAACAAACAAACAAACAAAAGAAACGCCAATATCCTATATGTCCTCTGGTGTTGGTCAGAATGATACATGGTATATGACGACATGTAGGATATTGGTTCCAAAAGGTTGCGCTGCCTACTGATGTAAGCCATCTTAGTCTAAGGATGTCATGATGCCATATAAGCCCGGGACGATCATAACACGGCTCACTCCCTTGTCATTACGAGGTGGGAACTGTGGGGAAAAAATTGACTTATTAGAGTTCAGATTCCCCTGAAAGGGTCCTGGTGCAGGATTTGGAAGAAAGAACCTGTTTTATGGGCCTGGTGCTGGAAAGAGCCTTGGCATATTTTTGTTTCTTTGAGTTGGTGGGGATGTGAGCCGGAAACCTAGAGCATAGCTCTCTCTCCAGCTTGGGGGCTTGCAAATCCGTGGAGCTAGCAGAGGGCTGTGCGGTCATCTCTGGCCCAGGTGGCCCACAGATGATCAGCACTGTTCCACGCAGAAACCCGGACTTCATCACCCTCAGCGTCTCCTGACGGGGGCTAAGATTAAACTACGAACTCTGTATACCTTCTTCCACACCAATGTGGAGGATAGCTCTGAGATTCTTGGCATCAACAACATTGTTTGGTTTTGTTGTTGTTGTTTCGGTTTGTATGGTTGTGTGTGTGTATGGAGGTCAGAAGGCCTCTTAAGGGAGTTAGTTCTCTCCTTCCACTATGTAGGTCTCTGGGATTGAACTCCCATCGTCCATCGGCTTGCCAGTATGGTATCTTCACTGGCTGAGGCATCTCAGCAGCCTGCTTGGCCTTTTGCTTTTTCTTTTAAATTTTTGTTGTTGTTGCTGTTGTTGAGACAGACCCTTGCAATATATAGCACAGGCTGGACTCAAACTTGCGATCTTCCTGCTCCTCCTGAGGGTTGGGATCATCAGTGTATCTCTCTCTCTCTCCTTCTCTCTCCCCTCCTCTCCCTCTCCATCTGAAAATCTAGGAAGGACAGAAGAGTTTGTGTTTTTCCGAGGGCGAATTAACACTTAACTAGTTTTCAAGATGGTAGCCTCCTCAGCACCAAATGTCCTCTGCCTGTGAGCACACCAAAGGTCCAAAGACAGGGAGCAGGCAGATGATAGCAGGTGTGGAAAGGTGGGATCAGTAAGAGCCCTCTGCACCTGGTGAGGAGAGGGGCATCTAGAACACACCCGGTGTCCCCAGCTCAGGGACAGCCGATGTCCTTGCTTGTCCCTCCTTCATGGTTGTCACCACCCCATGCCTCAGAGAGGGCTCACTGTCATAGTTCAGTCCAAGCAATGACAGTTTGCCCTGGGACTCGAAGCTGCTCCAAGAGAGAGAAGAAATAAAGTTTAAGAAACCTCGACGAGAACTCGGGCAGGTTATCGCCCTTCATCCCGCTAGCCTTTTGTTGCACTGATCGGAGAATCCAGACTCAGAGGAGCTGCAGGTGTCTAAGAAGAACTTTGATTTTTCTAAACATTTACAATTCTCTTTTATGTATGCAGTCAAAAACGGGGCGAGGAAATCGAAAATGTAAATCTTCCAGCAAATGCATGTGTCAGGGAGATGCTGGGTGCCCTTAGCAGGAGCCCGTTATCTGAGAGCCTCCTAGACAACAAAGGGGAGCAAACTTCCAAAGAACGCTAGTCCCACAGAACCAGGAGCGAGGGTGGATCTCAGGAGTGGGACTTGCGCTGACAGTCAGTGGTAAGTCTGGGTCTGGTGTGACAAAATGAAGGCTGGTGAGGACGAGAAGGTGTGTGAGTCCTTTGTTTTTCCAGGCTCGGAGCTGTGTCCTTAAGGAAACATGGTTTCTTGTTATGGTGTCCCAAAAGGAACCGTCCCGGGAATCTCCCTAAAAAGACAGATGTATTAAGTTGTCTCCCATCTTTCTCTTCTGCTCCCATGTTCTGTTTTAACAAAATAGCTTATAGTGGGTAAATAATCAAATAGAAAATTTCGTGAATATCAATGCTAGGAATACATTTGTAAGAACTGTGCAAAAATGTACATGAAGGAAATTCGTTCTTAGGACGAACATGAACAGGAAGCCTAAAGGGAGAGGCCTCTTTGTTCTTGAATAAGGGAACACTATTTTAAGGGTCCTTTCTCCCTAAATGAAAGTTCACCCCAGTATACATCAAAACTTCAACACCTGCTTTGGGTGTCTGATAAAAATAACTAAAATTGTGCTGGAACAGAGTAACAACAAGACTAACTAGGAGATCCTTAAGAGAGTGGAAACAAGGGAGAACTTTCCTTCATAGATAATAAACCACAGCATAAAGCTGCCGTGATTTAAACAGCATCCTACCAGGAAGAGAGAGAGAAAAAAAGATTAGTGGAACAGATTGAGAGTTTCCAGAATTATAGCCATGTAAATCTCAGAATATGGTGTGTGATAAAGGACATTTTTAAACAAGCAGAAAAAAAGATAATTCATTGAATGTGTTCAGGATAACTGGCTAGCTGTTTAGGGAAAAAAATGCCATCATCGCCCCAAATAAATTCCAGACACTCTAAATGCGAAAAATAAAGCCACAAGAGCATTACAAGAAAGTATACATGAATAGTCGCATAATCTTGAATGGAAACTTCTAGCATGGCAAAAAAAAACCATAAAGAAAAAAATTAGAACATGTGGCAACATAAAAATTAAAAACTTCTGCACAGCAAACACTGTCAAAAAAATGAAAAACAAGACACAAGCAAGAAAAAAAAAGTAGGACACATGTCAGAAGGTTAGTACCCAGAATGAACATTTCTGTGCTAATAAGACGCCAAACAACGCAATAAAGCAGCACGAACCTTCACAGATGATAAAATGGCTTCAAGCTCAGGTGTCAGACAAACAATATTTGGGACATACATGCAATAAGGAAACTGCATTCCTTGTTTACCTAAAATTCTAATTGAATTGGGTAACTTCTGTTTTGAGTTGCTGGAGCTGGAAACCCTGTTCTAGGCATGTGACTCATGTTGGTCTCGCAGTAAGTAAGTGGAAGAGAAAGAAATGAACTGGCCTCTCTCTCCGACAGTGGTTTTCTCATCTGTCAGGAGCCGAGAACCAAATGGGGTAGCATGTGTGAGGCACGTGGAAAAGGGCTGGCCACAGAGAGTTCCCCAGTTAGCCTCCTTTTTTCCATACAAGGCTCGCACTACAAATGATCAGAGGTCCAGAAAGACAAAGGTGCTGGCTCAAGTCCACTCAGCTGAGAGGACAAAATTAATTCCATGCATTCTATGCCAACTTACCCCACTTCCTGTTTTTCCCTTCCCCAAGTCCACTGCCTTCCCTGGCATTTTTCAATGGCCCTGAATCCGGTCACCCTGTCTCTGACCCTCCACCTTATCTATCATCGCTCTACCAAGTGGAAAGAATCAATCTCATCAGCATTTACATCGGAGTCTTGGTCATGACTTTGGGTGAGGATTAGAATCAGCTAAGGAAGGCTTGTGGTCTGTACACTTCAACCATAACAGACCCAAAGACCCAGGAGATGGGGTGCAGGTGTGTGTGGACATGTGTGGGCATGTGTGTACACTCATGTATGTGTGTGCTCACATGTATGTATTTACCCATGTGTGGGCATCTGTGCTAATGCATATTCATGCATGCACATGTATGCACACACACGTGTGTGTGAATGCATAGTCATGTGTAAACATGTATGTATATATCCACATGGGCATTGTGTATATACCCACGTGAGGGCATGTGGAGATTAGAGGTTGATGCCAGGTACCCTCCTCCAGCATGCTCTCTACATTACTTTCTGAGACAGGGTCTCTCAGTGAGCCTTCAGCTCCCTGCTTGTCTAGACTGGTTTGCCAGCGAGCCCCTCTGATCCTTGGGACTCCACTACCCCTGTGCTGTGGTTACAAACGGTTTTTGCGTGGACACTGGGAATTGAACTCAGATCCTCATGTTTATATAGCAAATGCTTTGCCCGCTGAGCTATCTCTACGGCCCCAGAAGTCAGTATTTTTTAAAGTTAAAACTCCTCAGGATGTTTCAACGTGTAGCTACAATTGGCAGCAATGGTAATAGAGTATTCATGGAGGTCTTGGTGTTGGGAAACATCTTGTCTGATGAAGTTGTCTCACCCAGCTACATTATTTCCCAGAGAAGAACACACAAAGACCCAGAGAAATAAAAGTGGTTTGGCGTAGAAGGCCCAGCACTTGGGAAAGGCAGAAGGGATGACGAACCTAGGCTGTTGCTGTTCTATTGGGTGTGTTCAGATATTTTTCAATTCATCCCCAGGCACGAGCTTTGTTTTCTCCTTCTCCTTCAGCCACAGAAAGGACCTGGGTTTAAGTGGCAGTTACAGAGGTATTTGACATCAGCCCGTATTACACATTTCGGTTACTATGCCCACAATACCTAATGGAAACAACTTGTAGGAGAGAAGATTTACGATGTTGACCAGTGGTTTCAGAAGTTCTCAATCCATCACGGCAGGGAAGCATGGAGGGGCAACTCAGACCATTGCAGCTGGAGTATGTGTTGGAGACCATTCACATCATAGCCAGCTAGGAAACATGGAAAGCAGCAGGAACCAAGGGCAGGTGTAACCTTCAAAGTCCTTTCTCATTAGTCCTGGAAGACAGCCATGTGGGCTTGGGCTGTTCCAACCCAGTGAACCTGAACTCCCATTTCCTGATTCAGTATCCTCTCGCAGTAAGTGATAAAAGCTAAGCCAATAAGCTGACATTGTCCTGGGTATTAGTCACTGTTGGTTGCTTATCCTTAGGGTAATGATGTTTCTGTTTCCTCTTCATCCATTGTTTATCTGTCCAGAAAATCCACTTGGAGGCTGGGGATGTGTCTCTGTAATAAGACACTTGCCTTGCAAGCACAAGGACGTGTATCTGAGCCTCAGAATGCATATAAAAATCATGTTGGACATAGCGGTGAATGCTTGAAATCCAAATTCTGGAAAGGTGGAGAAAAGTAGGTCCCTGAGGCTCACTGGTCAGTCAGACCTTGTGTGTGTGTGTGGGGGGGGGTGATTGCACCTGAGGAATGATACCCAAGGTTACTCTCTGACCTCTAGATGTACAAACCACACAAACACACGCACACACACACACACACACACACACACACACACGCACACAGAGGTGCTTGATCTGGGGCCTGTAGCAAGAGAGTTGCCACCAGTGGTCTATAACATGCCAAGGCGCTACAAAAATTCAAGAGGCCCATGAATGTGACTGAGACCAAGGCATTTTTATTTCCAGGAACAATGAGATATTCTTTCCATGAGCAATGCAATCTCTTTCTTTTCACAAGTGTCTAAGGATGTCTTGGCCCGGGCTTCAGTTTCATGGACAAGAAACCACAGAAGCAACCACGGCATCCATGACTGTATTAACCTTGCTCCAGAAAAAATAAAAAGATTATTTTCATGCTTTATTTTTCTTTTACAGTAGCACCAAATATCTTCCACTGTTATTTATACAACTTTTAAACTATGGTAGGTTTTAAACCCAACTGTATGATTTCTTAATGTACTAATAAGTTTACATGGTAATTATATGTCTCAAAAATATTTTGATAACTCTGTTTTCAGGCTAATTGGCTTCCTTTTTTTCAGCCTGTGTATTTTCTCTTCTGCTTCAAAAATATTTAAAGCATCGAAGAGCATTATTTTGAGAAGAGCTTCAAGGAACAAAAACATTCCAGGACCCTTGTATCACTGGGACATGGGGGAGGTACATGGCTTTGGAAACAGTTCTTCCAAGCTTCTTGAGTTCTATCAGTGGCCAAGTCCCATTGGTCAGAGTTATCAGAAAGTAGCTCCTTCGAGAAAATTTGTCATCTTGGAGGTAGCTCCTTTACTTTGAAATCATAACACGGCCATCGTTGTTATGCAATGCTGGCTGTGGAACCCAGGGCTCCACGCACACTAGACAAGTGTTCTATCACTAAGTTACACACCCACGCAACCAGCTAGTCTGAAAGAGCATGGTGTATTAAAGATGCAGTATTATTAATAGTAAGCATGGTGGGCCACTTGAGAAGTGAGAAGCCCTCTGAAAGTGAGGGTCCTACTGTCTGTAGCTCTCAGGAGTCAGCTACTCTCTGCTCTTTCCCACACATCTGCCCAACTTTCTCTTTTCTGACCACCCTTCTTTCTTCTCTGGCTGTTCTCCCATAATTCCCAGTTTCTTCTGGCAGTCATGAAAGTTCTGATCCTGCATGGCCTTGGATTTCAGCTTCTTGAAGCTCACTTCTCTTCTGGCTCTTGAGTGCAAATGGAGATTTATTGGCCTGCCCTGCAGTTCACAAATAACTGACTCAGAAGCTGAATATAAATTATAAATGCTTGGCCAATAGCATAGGCTTATTATTAACTAATTCTTACACTTAAACTAACTCATATTCCTTATTTTCTCTCTGTCACATGGCAGTACCTTTATTAGTGTGGCACATTTATCTTCTGCTCCCCTTGCATCTGCTAATTGCTCCCCTGACTCCTCTCTTCTCCTTCCCATCATCCTTAATTTGGCTGCTCCCCCTTTTCTCAGCAAAGCAGATGATCCCTGCCGCTCTTCCATTTTCCAGCACCCACACTGATGCATGATTAATAAAACCTCGGGGTCAGAAATTGGGGTTCAGTTTAAAGATCTGAAAAGCAAAACAGCCAGCCACTGGTTCTTACCTCAACCTCCGTCTGAAATGGTGATCCTGCCTCCAGGATTTTCAGAATGAGACTGTGGCTGAGAGCTGTCTCCCCTGTCTTAGATTCCTCTCTAGGGCTGGGATTAAAGGTGTGCATCACCTGATTTCTATGGCAACTAGCGTGGCTACTGGGATTAAAGGTGTGTGTCACCATAACCTGGTCTGTAAGGCTGACCAGTGGGACTGTTTTACTCTCAGATCTTCAGGAGGTCTTTATGTATTAAAATACACTTGAAATGCCATTACACCCACACCATAAGTCTCTATGCTGTGGATGAGAAGTGTCCGTATAGGACACGGTTGGGATCTCGGTTGGAGACTGGGGATGGATAGAAAGTTTGAGGTTGGCATGAAGGAAATGACTGGCGCATCCCCGTCCCCATGGTCTCTCTTTCCCTTCTTCGGTTTTGTTTTCAAATGAGTTACAGCAACCAGATTTAGCTTTCCACGAGCCGTCTGGCCCTTGACATTGCCAGGAGGTCCCAGGACTCCTCCACTTCCCTGTTGCTGCTTTAATTAGAAGGCTCCCCTCTCTGCTCCGTCTTGAGAGAAGGAGGCCTCTGCCACGTGTAAACACAATAGGCACCCGATGAAAACAGTCACCTAGCAAACGAGATCCTTGGAGGACCTCTGGTGTGAGTCCAGTTCAAAGTGGCCGCTGGCTGACCAGTAATTAGCTTTGTGGAAATCTGCACGACAGACCTTGTGAACTATAAAGGGTTACTTTGGGGACTGTGCTTCTGTCTTTAGAGGACCTTGGTGAGGGGTACTTTTCAACTCTCTCCTGTGGTCTTGCACAGTGGAGCTGAAAAATGGATTAAGTCAGGAAACCATCAGCGCTGTGTGCGCTCACACATAGCGCATTCTTGCATAGCTTTGTGTGCTTATTTCTTTTCTATACTCAAAGACCTGCTGACCTTTGTAATCTCCCCTCCCCCAGACTCAGAAGAGACCTTAGAGAGCTTAGAAAAGAACAGGAATTAGCAACTTATGGTCTGAGGAACCAAAAGAGACCTGAAGAGGGAAGAATATGCCTGATGGAACTTTCAGATGCCACTGGGACCCTGGGCTCCTGTCTGGATGTGCAGGCGGCTTGATGTGGCAGTGAGACAGAGTCAGGATCTTTCTGCTCATCCCTGACTTGGTCCCTGTCTGAATCTTGTACTTTTCTTCCCTTGACCATGTTCTGTCTAATGGGGTAGAAAGTTCTACTGTTTGGAGATGGTGACTCTGGCTTCTTGCAGATTCTGATTGACACTATGGCAGTCAAGGGGACCAGCCTCTCAAGCGTCTTTCTTTCCATCCTTTGCTTTAGCACACAGTACCCGTGAGCCCTGTTATGGGAGCTCAATCCATTTAGCCAATGACATTTGAGAGTGACTCACCATGGGTGTGGTTTTCTCTGATGCGTGACCCCCGTAAGAACTGAGGTGGGAGGGGGTCGTACATGCTCTCTTCTTTGGACTGCTTGGACCATGGAGACTTCCTGATGGAATGGACCATTTGGTGCCTTAGTCTGGAGCTTTCTCCTTTCTTCCCTGGTGGATGAAGAGGCAATGATGTCTCTTCCCACTGTATTCATGAGTGTGTTCCCTATTTCATCCCTTAAAAAATAAGTCTTCTGTTTAAGCATCTGTGGATTTCTCACAACAGAGCCCTTGATCCTTTCCTCAATGGAAGAGATGAAAATGATGCTGTAAGGTTTGTTCCCAGGTGTCCCAGCTCTACCCTGGGTGAAAACAGCATTTACTACTAGTTCCTTGTGCTACCTAGGTTGTCTTGGTTGTTAAGGAACAAACCCAGATGTACAAGCCTATCTTCTATAAATATAATAAGATACCAGGGTCTTGCTACTTTATAAAGAGAAGAGGTTTACTAAGCTCACAGTTCTGGAAGCCTAAGAACATGGTACTGGCTTCAGCTCAGCTCTGTGTTGGCTGCCTCATAACATGGCAGACGACATTGTGGTGGGAGCCTAGGGGAGCATGTAAGAGCAAGAAAATGTCTATCAAAGTCAGAAGCCAGCGAGATTCCTGGACCAGGCTTGTTCTTCATGAGAACCAACTAACTCATTTCGTGACTACAGCATTAAGCCCTTCTGAGGGTGATGCTTCCCAGGAGGACCCACCTCTTAAAGTTCTCCTGCCTCTCAGTGGCATCACTCTGGGGAACACGAGTCCAACACATGAATCTCTGAGAGACAAATCAGAGCCAAACCGTGAAACCTACTTAAACTAATGAGGTAGCAACATTTAATTTCACATGGGAACAGTGGCACTGACTTCAGGGTTTAACAGATCCAGGAACTTAAACATTGCCAGGATTTCCTCACTCCCAAACTTAGCCCTTCGGGTCCGTCTTTCTCTGCACATTGGCCTCATCCCAGCCTATAGTACAAGGAATGTCTTCACACAACAGGAACATGCCAATACACTACATACTGATGGTCCCAAAAGAAAAAGAACAGAAGCTCAGGGAAGGACTCTGACTGGACCAGCCTGGATCACAAGTCACCCCAGGGCAGATGGTTAGCGTTGAGGAGCTGGATTCTCTGATTGGCCAAATCTGAACAGCAAGCTCTTCCTTCTTGTAGGGTAAGCCACCACAATCCTATGCAGAAGATATGTTGGTCGCTGGGCGGAGTGGGGGTGGTTCCATAAAGGAAGCTGGGAGCCATAATCTGGAAAAGGAACAAGGAATGCAGGGCGTAGAACCCACGTGGGGACTTACTTCTCCCTGGGCAGGTTTAAGTCACCATTGAAATCATTGTTTGTGTTCACGATAGATTACTAGTAAGCGCTCATGATGTTTATGTAAACCATGCAATCAGCAAATCAGCTGAGACGCTGGGCATGGGTAATTGAATTCCCTGATTATCAGAGATTGAATTTCCCCTGATGCCTGAGCTGCCTTGAGTCTGACAGTCAGCCTGGCCCATGCCAGTGGTGGCCATGTTGAACACCCCATCGATGTTTGAATATTGGTTATCCTGGCTCCGGAAGGCACAGTCTCAGCCAGGGCTGTTTGGGGCCCTTTGTATTAACCTACCCCTCCAATTATAAACGTCAGTGAACAGTTTCCACATTGGCTGATGGAGAGAGTATATGACTGGTGGTAAAACTCTGATTGGTTTAGACTCACCCAATGGTGCCAGGTGTGGGCTACCCACCTCCCTTTGGTTTCTCCCTTTGCTCTCATCTGCCTGCCAAGATCTGACCCCTAGTGGGAGGGAGTACCTGCTTGTGGGTGAACCAGGCCATTCTGGAACCCCAGCTTCTGAACAACCCCCTGCATGTCTCAGTTCTTCTAGGCTGTCCTAACAGAGGGAAGAGCGCCATGTCCTGACAGGGGCCACTAGCAACTGAGAGAGCAGTTGGGGCAGCTGGAGAATGAGCCACAGCAGAAAGGCAATAGGAAGCCGACGTATAAGTCAGTGTGAAGGTGTTGAAAGGAAGCCAAGATGATAACCCACAGGCCATGGCTGCAGAGGAGTTCCAGAGAGCTGGCGAGTGTTCAGAGCCAAGGAACTCAGAGCCCAGGCTGAGAAACATAGTGCCCGTAGAGCTAAGAGCCCTGATAGCCAGCATTTGCTTGGGGGCTTAACCATCCTTTCTCCTACACTGTCAAGTCTCATCCCCACTGTAGCCTGAGTTAGCACTTTTGGCGGCTGGGTAACATTCCATTGTTTGGGTATCCATTGAAGAACCATGATCAATTGCGAGACGCGGATAGCCATCTGGTAGAAACGGAGGTTGATTCCCCTTCTGGGCTCTTAGACATAATGGTGTTATGGATATTCATGGGCAAGCTTTTGTGTGGTTGGGTTTTCAGCTCTTCTGCATACATTCCGGAGTGTAATAGCTGAACCACACAGAGCTCCGTGTTAGAAGCGGCTATCACTCGTAAAGTGGTGGAAACGGGAAAAGTTAAAAGTAAGCGCGGGGTCGTGGACCTATCTCTGCAGTCTCCCCACCCAGTTGGATTAGAAGATAATGGGGTTTGACTTTTTGCATGTGACCCTGACTCTGTAGGGACAAAAGGGCATCACTCCTGTTAGGAAGTGAACCTTTAAGGAGCATCGGGTTGGACTTCCTATGGAAGTCACCAGAGTCAGCTAAGGAACTGTGGTCCATGGCAGGTGAGGGTGGGGAAGTAGGACTCCGCCAGGAATCTTGATTGTCACGTTGCTGAAATGTTAGTTCAGCCTGGGTATGGTGGCACACACCTTTAATCCTAGCACTTGGAGGTAGAATTCTTGGTGATCCTGGTCTACATAGTGAACTCTGGGCCACCCAGGGTTACACAATGGGACCCTGTCTCAAAAAAATTATTTAAAAAAAAATGGGTCAAGGGCTGGGGAGATGGTTAATTTGTTGCACAAGTGCGAGGACCTGAGTTCAAGTCCGCAGCACATACGTTTAAAAATAAAAGAGCTGTGTGCAGCCACGCATATGCCTGTAGACTTAGCATCATCTGGGGCAGAGACAAAACCACTGGGGCTCGCAGGCTGCCAGCTTAGTCCCAGGTTTGGTGAGAGACACTGTCTCAAGGGAATAATGTGGAGAGTGACTGAGCTAGATGCTCTCTGTCCATCAAAGATAATCACAGTTGTTATTAAAGCATTCCCATGCACGAGTGTGTGTGTGTGTCTGTCCATCTGTGTATGTCTATGCCTACATGTATGTCTCTGTGTCTATCAGCGTGCATGCATATATTTCTGTCTGTGTGTATCTGGCTGGCTGTCTATGTCTGTGTGTGTCTGTATTGAAATGATGGGATTTTTTTTTCTCTGTTAGGAAACAGATTTCACTGTCTGTCACTTGGTAGCACTCAGATCTCCATCTGAGAGAATTTGAAAATGCCATTCTAGTAGAAGGGATTAGCCTTGAAGCTGTGTTTTCAAAGCAACCTGAATTCACTGGAACTTGAGGGTTGGGTAACTTTGGAGGGAAGCTGATGGAGCTGGAGAGTGTCACACCCAAATCAGAAATTGTCCTTTTTCTTTTATGCTTCAAACTTGGTCTCTCAGTGTTTTGGCTGAATAGTGTCATCTCCCAGTGTCCTGGGTGAGTGGTCCTCCCATCTCAGTGGCCTGGGTGAGTGGTCATCTCCTCTCAGCATCCTGGGTGAGTGATCCTTTCCTCTCAGCATCCTGGGTGAGTGGTCCTCTCCTCTCAGCATCCTGGGTGAGTGGTCCTCTCCTCTCAGTGTCCTGGGTGAGTGGTCCTCTCCTCTCAGCATCCTGGGTGAGACTCGGCCCTCTCATCTCAGTGTCCTGGGTAAATGGTCCACTCCTCTCAGTGTCCTGGGTGAGTGGTCCTCCCATCTGTGTCCTGGGTGAGTGCTCCTCTCCTCTCAGTGTCCTGGGTGAGTGGTCCTCTCATCTCAGTGTCCTAGTGGAATGGTGTTCCTCCCAGTGTCCTGGATGAGTGATGCTCCCCCCCCAGTGTCCTGGATAAGTGGTGCTCCCTTCCAGTGTACTGACTGAGTGATGCTCCCTTCCAGTGTCACGAATGAATGGTGCTCCCTCCCAGTGTCCTTGCTGAGTAACACTCCAATATCTGATGTCTTAGCTGAGTGGTGCTCCCATTTCTGCTGACCTGGCTGAGTGGGAACTTGGGAACAGAGGAAGGATCCCCAATGAGTCAAAGTCGGGGGGGCAGCTCAACTACCTCATCCAAGCTTGGCTACCAATGACTTATCTGGGAAGCAACTTCTGTCTTGAGGTTATAATCTTTATGAGACACGGTTCTTTTCAGCTTCAATGCTGTGTACTGTGAACAAATGGGATAGGACCATAAGTCTGAGTAATGTCCCTGAGATGATGGACTAGGGAAGGGCTCTGGGCTACAAGACAGGAGCTGTGGGTCCTTGCTCAGCCAATATCTACTAATGACCCTGGACAAATCTGTCCATGTGTTTCTTTATTCATAAAGTGTAAGTGGAGATATTTATCTAGGTACATCTCAGATTAATGATTAAAAAAATACACACAAAACAAAACAAAAACCCCACCTGGATAGGCAGATGGGAAAATGTAAAGAAAATATAGTCAGGTTTCTCAGCGATGGTGAGGGTGGGGTTGGCAGGGGCTGCCTGCAGGATCTACTGGGCCTCTATATCTGTCGGGAGGGTCTGGAGAGACCCCCCATCTCATGGAAGCAGCAACCAAACCCACTGGAATCTGCTCCGGTCAACGAGGCTGGGGAAAGAGAGGGCGATGGCTTTAGGGATGGGAAACAGAAAGACAGGAAACGGCAGACTATTTCTAAAATTGTGATCACAGGAGGATTCTAAGAAACAACAAAAGAGGAGGCCACTCCGCTCATAAAGCTGTTTGGAAAGAGAATACTTAAGAAAGGGTGCGGCTAAGTTGCAAACCGGGAGCCCAACTGGCCTGGAGACCCGCCTGGTCCCCCGCAGAGGATGGCTGGCCCCAGAGCCCTGGGGACGGGGAGAATGGAGATCTGGGGTTCCCATGGCTCTGCCCGGCAAGCTGGGCTTCACAGATGGCCATTGTTCTTGACGCCCCTTTGTTGTTCTTTCCCAGGCGCCAGGCAGGTGGAAACTGGGGGAGGCACGGGTTGCCCAGAGATAAGGCCTTTTTATGAGCTTCCTGGTTTAGCGGAGAGGAACTTCTCCAGCTGGTAAGAAAGCTGGCTGATCTCTTTACCTGGCTTCTTCTCGGAGGCGGACAGGCTGCCACACTCCCTGTGGGAAGCCCAAGAGATGGAGGTGTTAGCTAAGGTTGCTGCGGTCCACCAAAACATTCCTGGCAAGCGTATGCCTAGAGAGACAGCACCCCATCCCTTTGGGGATTTAAACGAATAGGTCATTCCTAAGGTCACTCTAGAAACTTCTGACTCCTCCAGGGAGGAGGAAAGTGGAAAGGATGAAAATAAAATCCAGTCCTACGTTCAAGACTGACCTGGGCCGCATGGAGAGTTGCAGACCAGTCTGCGCTGCACAACAAGAGCCTGTCTTAAAATTTTCACAAGAACATGAGGAGGTTGTGGGGGCGGAGAATGGCTAATAAACATTTGAAAAAGTGCTCAACATCCTTAGCTATCAGGAACACGCAAATTAAAATCGCTTGGAGATTCCATCTCACTTCAGTCTTCAGAATGGCTATTATGCCGGTACCAGGTGAGGAAAGAGGAAGGGACCCTTTTGCATTGCTGGGGGACTATAAACTAGCACATTCATATCGAAATCAGACTAAATGTTTCTCATCGAACAAAAGGTAGAGCTCCTGAGACTCAGCCTGGATTCCCAGGGTGTAGATCCGAAGGACAGCAAATCAGCAAACCGTAGCGATCTGCACAGCCATGTTTACTGCTGTGCTATTCACAATACCCAGGAAATGGAGCCAGCCTAACCATCCATCAGCGGATGAACAAAGAAAATGAGGTACATACGCACAATGGCATTTCATTCCGCCCAAAAGAAAAATGAAATCAGGACATTCGCAGGAAAACAGATCAAACTAGAAATCATTAGTAAGTGAATTAAGCCAGTCTTAGACAAATACCACACACGTTCTCTCATCATGTGCAGACCCTAAATTTAAAGTTATAGAGGTAAGGGAGTTCTCGGTTTGGAGAGTACTTGCCTGGCAGGCGTGAAACATTGGGTCCAGTGCACTACATCATGGTAATCCCAGCACGTGGAAGGTAGAGACAGGAAGGTTAAGAGTTTGAAGTCAGCCTGAGCTGCATGAGACCCGGTCTCAGAAAATCATGTTCATGCACACATACATGCACATGTGTGTGCATTCTCTGTGTGTATGTGTGTGTGTGTGTGTGTGTGTGATACAACTACAAAGAAATCATGAGAGAGGTGGGAGAGATTGTAAGGGAAAGGGAGGAGAGGTAATGGAACACACATGACATGAAAGCAGAAGGGGAGAGTATATGGGGGAGAAAGGGAGCAGCCAGAGTGGGGGCAGGGAGCGCAAGGGAAGGGAGTGGATGACAGTGAAGTGTAACACACGTATGAAAATGCCTTGATGAAACCCATTACTTTGTGTGCTAGATTAAAAATCAATATAAAAAGAAATAAAATACTAGCACTTTGTGGAATGAAACAAAAACCTGAGAGAGCAGCCGCAAATTTTGTCTAAATTCCAGATACACAGGAGTGGCTTGGAAATGTTCGAGAAGCCTGAGAAACCTCAAGTGAAGTGGTTTGAAATGTCCAGACTGGCTTCTGCACCTTGGGCATAAATAGAGAGTAGGATCCTATGAAAATCTATTTCTAGGTTTGTATTTATTTCTATGACAGTGATTTATTTGGGAGGGGACACATGTCACAGTGTGGAGGTCAGAAGACAAATAGGAGTCCATTCTCTCCTTCCATAGCATGAAAACTGCCGAATGAGCTCAGATAAGCAGCCCTGGCAGCAAGCACCCTTCTCCACTAAACCGCTTTGCAAGCCCCTGTTTCTAGTGTTTGGAAGGCCCTCTTCATGCTTCCCCAACACAGCTTCCCTAGTTTGCATATCCGGAAGGTGTGCTTAAGAGCCACACGCCCCTGCATCTTCAGCTCTTGGTTTTGGGCTATTTGACAAGAGTCCTTCTCACTAATGTGGGATGATGCCATCTCCTTCTTGTTTGGTTTCACAGTTCCGCATGATCAGTGATATTGAGCCTTTTTCTTTTCTCATATCCTTGTTGACTTATTTTTATATTCTCTTTTAAAAAATCTATTTGGGTCATCTGCCTACTTTCTTAGAAAGGATTTTTTTTCCTGTTGAGTTGTTCAGCTCCTTGTATCTTCTTGATATGCGTCACTCACAAATGAATGGTTCACAAATAGGTTTTCCCCACTCTGTAGGCTGTCTCTTCACCATGTCGCTCCTTTTCTTTGTTGCATAGACGCTTTTAAAGCTAACTACAGTCTTTTTAGCCACTTTTTGCTTTTGTGGCCCATGTTTTTAGGGTCATATCAAAATATTCTTGCCTAAATCAGTATCTGTAACTGTGTTCCCTTCTTATCCCCTCTGGGTAGTTTTGTTGTCTTGGGACTTAAATTTGAGCAGAATGTTATCCTGGTCATTTTTATACATTCTAAAATAACCACTGTTGCTGATGGCCTGGGTACTATTACTGTATAAATTAAGAAAAAATGTCATATAGATTGCTGTAAGGTTGAAGGGTTCTATATGAGAACAACACCCCAATTTGTGGGCAGGGCATGGGATTGCTGCTCTGATGAACATGAATGCTAAGGTAATAAAGCTTATGTCCCAGTGGAGGAACAGTTGTGGGCCATAAGAGTGAGGGAGAACAGCAATAAACAAACCAATAATAAATGTGAGATACTGATAAGCTCTGTGCAGAAGATGAGAGAGGATGGTATTGGTCAGTGACTGGTGGTCACTTCCAGTCTCTTAATGTGGGAGTCCCCTCTGTATGCTGTGAATATGTTTTTATTGCCATGGATTATTAAAAAAGCTGTTTTGGCCAATGGCTTAGTAGAGTAAAGTCAGACAGAAAACCCAAACAGAGATATAGAGAGAAATTAGGCAGAATCAGAGAGATGCCACGTAGCTGCCAAAGAAGAAAGATGGCAGCCATCAGTCAGAACCTTATCAATAGGCCACAGTCTTGTGGCAATACACAGATGGATTAATTTAATATGTAAGAGTTAGCTAGAAATATGCCTAAGCTATTGGCCAAGCAGTGTTGTAATTAATATAGTTTTTGTGTGATTATTTAGGTTTGAGCAGTTGAGAAACAAATGAGCAGCCTCTGCCAACAAAATGTCATGCCAACGTGAGGCAACTACATCCACACTACATCCACACAAAACCTGAGAGAGCTTGGGAAGGAATTCTAGACACAAAAGAACTGAGTTAAGCACGACTTCTTGGTAGCAGTATTTTTTTTTTTTTTTAGATTTGTTCTGTTTGTAGACGTAAGCAGAAGCACAGTTCCTTTAAGAGAAGGTTTCCTGACCCAGCGGTAATAGCAAAAACTGTGTAGCTCCTTTAAGAAGGCTTCCTGGTTCATGCTAGTTTCACAAACAGCTTTGGCTCTTTCAGGAAACTGAGCACTTGAATGGGGCTTGTGGAATGGGGCTTGTGGGCAGCATGCTGCAATTTACTTGGCGGTAGCATGGGCCAACTTCTTCAACAGAGTGAGTTGGTGAGCATGGTTCCCACCCAGTGGTCCAACTGGCAGTAAAGGTACCACTGCCATATTGAAAGACTGAGAGAGACAAAGCCAGCATCCAGGGCTGCTGCGACCAAGCTGCCTGCCATTTTAAAGTGCTTCTGGCCAGAAAGTTATTACAGATATGCAACGGAGACAGATTCAGATAGAAATAAACCTCTGAATGGGTCACAGTGTGTTTTTAAAAAAGTACATAGGCTTGAGAGAGAGAAGAAAAAGAGTATAGACAGTTATACAAATAAATAAATAATTTAAAAAATAAAATAAAGTCTTTAAAGAGACAAAGTACAGTCATAGATTAAAAGAGTAAAGAAAAATAAGCCACGTAAAGATGGAAAATACACAGAGAGTCTGGATAATATATATTATTGTATTTTCTTTGAATTTTTTGACTGTGAATGAGCTAAGTACAGAGAGACATTTTATTATATGGGCTGCTAAGCTAAGCCAACATATATATTTTAAAGGTATCTTGACTTCAAAATTTAGGTCTGAGGATATGTTGCTTTGGGAAAGAGGTTCTGCTTTTGTTTCCACAGAGGATAGAAAGCTGTGGATTCCTTACTGGCTAATATGGTTTGATCAAGCAAGACTCCCTGAAGCAATGACTCAGATGGTCCAACATCCATAACAGCTTCAGGACTGCTAGATCAGATGGACCTACCACACAGGATACCCCATAACAGACCTGATTAACAGCACCCCCAATCATCAGGAAGTAGTCTAGAGAAAAATGCCCAAATTCCCTAAATGACTGTTTATAAATGTTTATTTACATTTAAAGGGGGTATGCTATAAGATGAATACTTTACATTGGTATAGATCTTAGTTTATTGATACAAATTTAAGGTCAGTTTTGCTATATGTATATTTCTGCTCTTGATTAAGATATTGCGTTTGTGCAGCTCATTAAAAATATAGTGTATAATTAAGAAATACAGTTAATAGATAGTCATCTATAATAGTCAAGCTTGTAGTCATGTTAGTTAGGTTTTCTAGATATACAGCGATATATTTCAGATGGATAGGTATTCTTCAACCCTTTCAAAGACCTACAGAATATAACATTTAGAATGTTTTAAGAATTTAGACTTTTCTTGACAGTGAAACATGTCTGCTTCACAGAGGTTGATAGGCATTTAAGAAACTCATTATGGAATTTGCCTTCAATATGACAAGGCTAGCCATTTGAGCAAGAAACCACTCTTACCTGGGCTTCTTGATGGTATGCTGTATGAACTGGACATGCAAGACCCACAGAAAAATGACTGCTAAACTTGCCAAAAGAATGTAAGACAGTCCTTCAGGTTTCCTGCTTCACGAAAGAGTCTGCCAGACATTCTACAGGATACAGAAGAAAGTGACTGACAAACTGCCAATAGAGGCAAAATAGTCTTGCAAATTTCCTGCTTCATGAGAAAGTCTGTTGATACTATGGGTCTGTAGGCTAAAGAAGGATGCCCCAATCTTACAGAAGAACTTTGGTTGACAGGCAGCAAGATATCTCTGTTAACTCTAGAGTTTTGGAAGTTCCTTACAATGCACTTCCTGTTAACTTAGGTAATATTATATCCTTCTGGAGTCTTTGATGGAGTTGAAGTTATATAGTTTATATATAAATATATATATGAAGTTGAATAGATAGTTATAATTATTGTTTTCCTTAGTTATGATAAAAGATAAAGTAGATATAAATATTATAACTGTAATTCTTGCTTGATACCTGTTGTGTTATGTGTAATTTTACTGTGTTACAGTTAAAACCTTCCTTTTTATTTAGACAGAAAATGGGAGATGATGTGGTATTCCCCTCTGTATGCTATGAATATGTTTTATTACCATTTGTTATTAAAGAAACTGTTTTGGCCAATGGCTTAGTGGAGCAAAACCAGGCAGGAAATCTGAACAGAGATATACAGAGAAAGTAGGTGGAGTCAAGGAGATGCCATGTAGCTGCTGAAGAAGGACACACTAGAACCTTACCCGGTAGACCACATCCTCATGGATACCGATTAATAGAAATAGGTTAAGATATAAGAGACATCCAGGAATACACCTAAACTATTGGCCAAGCAGCATTGCAATTAATATAGTTTCTGTGTGATTATTCAGGTCTGAGCAGTTGGGAAACAAACGAGCAGCCTCTGCCGACAGTCTCTTTCTGGGAGATAACTTTTCCAGTGTAGCTGGTGCATCTTTCTTTGTTTCTTCTCTGTGGTGTATAAAGATGGGAGGTGCCTGATCTTCTGGTTCTTCTTTACACAGACATTCACTCATTAGCAGTCCAAAGAGCAGGCCACCCGCATGGATCACCTCTTGTTCCTTTCCAGCCCTTCCTTGTACCTGCCCCATTGTCTACCTGCCACCGCCACCCCACACCACAGATCCCAAGTCTGAGCACAGCATTGTTGAATATATGAAGTTCATGGTGCACGTTGGGGAGTGTGAAGGTGTGAAGGAGCAACCTGAGCTTGGTTAGCCCACAGGTCAACCTCCCGAGGTTGGTTGTTCTCAGTCTACCCATTCTGTGATCCATTCTTATTCCATTTCTCAGAGGAATTTAGAATGAAATAAACCAGTGCAGTGAGCATTTGAGTTGGAATCTCTTGGCATCTACTAACTAGCTACACAGCCATTGCCAGATCACATGACTGACATAGGCTCCAATATGGTGGGTAGTATCATATCTTGGCCTTCATCTACAGTGTGCCAACTCTCTGAGTCCTACCCCCAGCTAGGACACTTCCCCTCCACACAAAATAGAACACTCAGTCATTTGCTTAAAATGGTACTTATTTAAAAGTATTTAAAACCATTTATTATTGCTGCCACTGCTACCATTGGTGATGGTGGTAGTGGTGGTGCTTGTGGTGGTCGTATGTGTGTGTGTGTGTGTGTGTGTGTGTAAGGCAGGGGACAACTTTAAGGAGTTACCTCTTTCCTTCCACTCTGGGTTCCTGGGATTAAACTCAGATTTTCAGGCTTGCACAACCAGTTTACCCACTGAGTCATCTCTCCAACCTCTATTTTTTACATTATTAAGAATTATTGTATATGAAGGGGTTGGAGAAATGGCTCAGTAGTTAAGAGTACTTGCTGCTCTTCCAGAAGACCCAGGCTCGGTTCCAGCAGCCACATGGCGGCTCACAACTGTCTGTGACTCCAGTTCCAGGGATTCAACCCCTTCTTCTGACCTCCTCTGACACTGCATGCATGTGGTGCACAGACATACACACAGGCAAAACAGCAATACATGTAAAGTAAAAATAAATAATTAATAATAATTAATTAAAAGAAAATAATTAAACTAAACAAATCTTTAAAAATTAACATACTATCATTTTTTTTTCACATCAAAATCCTGTCATCTGCCCCCTCTGCTGTAGCTGGACGTTCAGGCAATTCCCTGTGTCTCTCAGGATGATGCTGTAACGGACATCCCTGCCTGTCTCCTGGTGCTCGTGTGGGAATGTTTCCAAAGTAAACTCCCAGGAATGGAATTGTAGCTCTGTGTGTTAAGGGCAGGTGCAGTCTCCTTAGATAAGGCCCAGTGTTTCCCACGGAGAGACTTCGCTTGAGCAACCTTCTCCACAGTGAGAGAGATGAGCTCATGGCCAGGTGGGCTCGTGATTGCCTTCTGTAATCATGATATAAGAGATTGTCGGTTTGTTAAAGTAACTGTAAATCCAAGTGAGTGTGCATGTGTGTGTGTGTGTGTGTGTGTCCGCACATGTGTGTGTCCAGGTGAATTCATGATTGCCTTCTGTAATCATGATATAAGAGATTGTCGGTTTGTTAAAGTAACTGTAAATCTGTGTGTGTGTGCATGTGTGTGTGTGTGTGTGTGTGTTCTGGGGATTGAACCCAGGGCCTCATGCATGCTAGGCAAGTGCTTTACCACTGAGCTACTTCTCCAGTCCTTTCATACTTCCAGTTTTAGAACAGGCTCTAAATAACCCAACCAGCTCAGTCCTCCTGCCTCAGCCTCCAAAGTGACTATACCACAAAGCCTGGTTTATAAAAGTATTTGCGTTTCATGTTTTAGAAAGCAGGGGTGCTGCTTCTACCACATCATACATGTGGAAACCAGAGGACACATCTCTGGAGTCTGTTCCCCTGTTCCATGTGGGTCCTGGGGATTCAGTTCAAGTCATCAGCATTGATAACAAGTGCTTCAATCTGCTGACCCATCTCACTCCCAGTGTAAATGTAACTTTAATGGACATACAATAAAGCACTTGGTCTCAGGCAGAAGGAGCACCCTGGGCAGGATGCTCTTGACAGAGGTTTCTGTCCTGCCTGGTCCTGTAGTCATTCAGTCCCAAAGAAACACACAGAGGCCTACATTAATTATAAACTGGTTGGCCTATTAGCTCAGGCTTCTCATTAACTAATTCTTACATCTTAAATTAGCCCATTATTTTTGTCTATGTTAGCCACTTCGCTTGGTACCTTTTATCGGTGAGGTGTTCTCATCTTGCTTCCTCTGTGACAACTGCAGACTGAGCCTTTCCTCTTCCCAGAATTCTCCTGTTCTCATTGCCCTGCCTCTACTTCCTGCCTTTATCTACCCATGTGTTTCCCATCACAGAAAGGGACTCTCTAAGAAAGACAGGCTGTTATGCATATATATTCATCCCTCCATGTCATGGGCTCCACATCTGGTGGTTCAAATAAAAAAAAAAAGTGTGTGTGTATTTGTGCACGTGTATGGAGGACAAAGAGCAGCTTTGGGTGTTGTTCCTTGGACTCCGTTCTCATTTTTCATTACATCTCTCTCTGGCCTGGAATTTGCCTGGTAGCTTACACTGTATGGCCAGCTATCTAGTGCAGTGGGGTCCAGCGTGGGGAGGGAATAAACCTACTTATCTCCATCAACACAGCAGGGGAGTTAGAAGTGTGCACCACCTCACCTACCTTTTCAAACAGGCTTCTGAGGATCATACTCAGGTCCTTGTGCTTGCATGGGAGCCACATTATTGACCAAGCTATCTCCCCAGCTTTAGAAAGTAGTCATTAAAATTATGTCTATACTGAACAAGTATAGCACACCGTTTTTTATCATTATCCCCTGCCCCCCCCAACCCAAACAATGCAGCATGCCAACAATTTCCATTGCCACTTACTGTGTGTGCTCTGTACTATCTGCAACCTGGAGATATTTCAAGTGCACAGGAGGCTATATGTAGGTTCTGTGCAAATCTACTGTTGTTAATAAGGGCTTTGAGCATCTTGACTCCGGTATCTGTGGCAGATATTGGAGCCAATTCCCAGAGGATACAAAGGAATGATTACAAGTGCAATGTATTGGGGTTGGTACCCAGACACAGAGAGATGGGTTTCAATTTAAAAACAGACAGGGCTGTTGACTTGTCTCAGGGCTGCGCATAGCAGGATGCAAGCTACTGGGGCCAGGTCCTGTTCTCCAACTACTTGCTTCAGAGACCTTTGGCTCCTCAAAGTCTCCCTGCTCTGGTAGCTGCTGCTTTATTGGCAGCCTGCTGGGACCTCCTCTAGGGGAGCCTTCATCATCATCATCCTTACCTCCTAACTGTAGCCCAGCTTAGCTGGCTCATTCCAGTATTTTAATTCTGAACAGCAAGATTCTACCACTGTGGTTTCTCATCATAGTTGGTGGAATGTTTTTTTGTTGTTGTTCTGTTCTGTTCATGAAGATGCAGGGAGGCATGCAGATTTATACATGTTGAAAGGAGACTGAGGCCATTGTTTGCTTCAAATGGGTTTTATGTTAGTGTGCATGCACATGGGAGGAGGGTATGCATGAACACACATGTCTGAGTGTATATGGGGCCAGGGAGTCAGTGTTAGAGCCCTTCTTCAAATACTTTCTAGTTTATTTTTTGAGGCAGAGTCCTGCTAAGCTTGGAGCCTGCCCATTCAGCTAGACTAGCTGACCATTGAGCACCAGGGACCTCCCGTCTCTCCCTCCCCAGGCTGGGGTTACAGTCAGGTGCTAATGCACCCAGCTTTTTATGTGAGTGCTAGGGTTCCAAAGTCAGGTTCTCAGGCTTACATGATAGAAACTTTACTGACTGAGCCAATCCCTCAGTCTCAGTTTTACTTTCGTTTTGAGTTAGAATCCCATGCGTCCCAGGCTGACCTCAGACTTGAGGATGACCTTGAACTTCTGGTCCTCCTAGACAGGTATTATTATACCTGTTTCCAAATGGGTTTTACACACAGCATTGATTCATATGAGACTCAATGAACTTACTTATGGAGATGAAATCTTTTTTGAGTTGCCCCCATAGAGCTTCAAGGTCAAAAACACCAGATGACAACGAAGTGTGCATGACAGAAGTACTTCTGTCTTCCGACAGGATTGCATAGTGCCGTGGAATTTGCGAGCTATTTCCCATAGCTTTGCTTTATTAGGCTGCCATAACTTTGTGGGAGAGGAAGAAAGAGTATCTTCAGCTGTGTGGAGTGAAGAAACAGAAGCCCTGAGAAAATGGTCAGAGCCTTCCTACTGTGCCTGTGTCTTTGAACCTCTCCCTAAGTACATGAGTTGGGTCCGCCATGTTGAGACCTGGTGTCACAATGGCCACGATTCTCTACAACCAGAGGTCTCTACCTACTTAACCTCACCAGGGTTAAGGACCCAGTGGCATATCCCTGAGGCATCAGCATCTCAGGAGGCTGATGCAATGGAAACTGCAGAAACCTAGAAACATGAAACCAGCTCTCAAGTAAGACCCTGTCTCAAGAAACAACAAATGTAGCTGGGTATAACACTAGGGAGGCAAAGACAGAGTTTCTCCAGCCTGTTGGCCATCTGCACCCACTGGTCAACCTCTGGGGTTCAGTGAAGGACTCTGTCTCAAAAAATTAGGTGGAGAGGATTTGAGGAAGACATTCAATGTCTTTCTCTAGCCTACACACACACACACACACACACACACACACACACACACACACACACACACACAGAGGAACACACTCAAATATACATGAACATACACAGTAAGATGGACATACACAGAGGAAGATACCTCATGTCCATCTTTGCCCTCCACATACACTCATATGCATGCAGCCCCATGTGCACACACAAATACACGAACACACTCACATATATGAACATACACATAATAAGGTAGACCGGTGACAGAGGAAGACACATCATGTCCATAACTGGCCTTGCATGAAAACCACGGCCACACATGAGCACACACACACACACACACACACACACACACACACACACACACACACACATGATTTTTTCCAAGTTAGAACTTCTACTTCACAGACATGTCTCTGGCATCTCATTGTGGGCTGACCCCAGCAGCATCCTCCAAAGACCTTTGCCAGTTCGTGGAGAAGCCGTTGTGCCAACAGCAGCCACTATGGCATGACAGAGGGAACCTTGCTGTGCCGTTCAGGTCTGAGTTCTGTGGCTGAAGGTAAATATCCTGAGATAAACAACCCCAGCTGCAGCTAGCTTCTTCGGGGAGATGTGCACTTCTGAGATAAGACCAGCCACCCCTATTTTACGATACTAATTGCTGAGAACAGGATGTTCACACACAAACACCCCACCCTGACCCTCCCAGCCTGCTGCTCTGATTAAAATGAAGCCCTTTTCTTATGAACCCACCCCTTGCGAAACTGAAGTGCTGGGAGTCATTTTCCCTCTGGGGGGAAAGAATCCAATTTCCAGAAGGTAGAAGGCACGGCACACCACAGCAGGCCGCCATGTGGCTTAAACAAATAATGCAAAAATCCCCAACACCCCAACAAAGAGACCGCTCCCTTGATAGGACAGCTTTTTATTTTAGTTTAGTTTATTGTTTCATACTTTATTTTTCATCCCACTAATAAATTTTGGCTCCTCCCCTCCCCCCTTAACTCTAATACCTTCTGGGGTACAGGAAAGTAAAGTCTGAACTGTAAGCGTCTCTTGACCTAACTACTTATTAAAAACACTAATATGCTTGACGGCTTTGAAGTCCGCCGCACAACAAAGGGAGCGAGTTCGTCTGGGCCACTGTAATCCGTGATTTGTCACTAAGTTATGACATCCAGCAGAGCCGAGTGACAGTGCAAATCAATCACCCTGCGAGCTCTGCGGGGCCTTCCCTGCCTCCCCGCAGAGTTTCTGCAGTTTAATTAGCTTTCTTCACACCACCTCCACGTACATCTGCAGCTTCAGCAAGAAAGAGACACGGAGAATGGCTGCTTGGAAAGTGGGGGCCTTAGGAAAGTTCATATCGCGGAAAGGAAAAAAAAAGTCTCGAAAAGGAAACATCAGAGACCTTTGTAGTTTGGGCTTTGGATGCATTAGGCCTGAGATACACAGGCGTGGGGTCCCTGGTATTGTTAAGTTTGGACTTCCAAAGCAATGGAGTGCAGCCTTTGCCGAAGAACTATCAGATGGTAACAAATGGCTTTTCCTCTTTTGGGTAGTCATTTTTTGTTTTGGTTTTTGGTATTTCTTATTTCACTCCAGTGCACTTTCTTTGGTTTTTCCTGCAGGAATTCTTTGGGCCCCGGTCCTCCAGAACCCACGGACATGAAGCAGCAAACACCTCCAGGTTGCCCAACTTGTATAGAACTGTGGGTGAATTCTCGTGGGCAAATGGCACTCCGGAGAGCAAAGACTTTCTCCTCTGTTCATTTTGCTGCAATAAATAATGCCAGCCAAAGAAGAAAGCAGGAATAAGGCTGGGCAATTGGGAGTCATTGACAGGGACTGCAGGGGTGAGAACAAATCAGGCCACCGTGTCACACACAGAGTGACACTTTTGTCCTGGCCCTGGGGGAGCAGGACAGATGAGATCAAACTGACCCTGCCTGTGTTGGGGATGTCCTGATGCTGCCCAGTTCCTCTGAAATACCATTTACTGATGGAGGGGGCGGAAGGCAGCCAGGCAGCTGTTGCGTCTGACTGAGGCGAACCGCGCTGATTTCAGGCAAGGGGGAGGGTGATCTTTCACCTTTGAGACTTCTCTTTCCTTGCTTGTTTTTGGGGAAAGGATTAGCACATGGCAGAGGCCAGAAGGGTTCCTTGTGTCACCATTCTGTCTGTGCTATGCAGGTGACAGACTCTATCTCCTACAAGGGGGTGTGTCCGATGCACCTGAGGGTACGTCTTCTTTTATGCATGTGTACACATTAATGCACACACATGTGGAGGCCAGACATTCATGTTGGGTGTCTTCCTTGACCACTTTCTTCTCCTTCTGTTTTCTAGAAAGTATATTTCTGGAGCTTACTGATTCTGCTAGGCCGACTGGCCCACAAGCCCCACAGATCTACGTCTGTCTGTCTCCATCTCCCAGGTGCTAGCGTAAAGGTGCACACTGCCTTCTCTGCAGGTTTTCATGTGGGTCCTGATGGATTTGAACTCAGATCCTCATGCTTGTATGGAAAGCACGCAGTGGACTGAGTTTGCCCAGCCTACAAGGGAAGGTGTCTTTTAAGAGCATGTCCCGGGTGGACAGCCTTGAGATGTTGCTCTTCCTGCCTCTCATTCAAGGTGGTTTTAATCCTTGCTCCTGCCCTCTTTCCTGTGTCTGTCATATCATGGCAAATCACAGCTGTGGGGCAGGAGGATAGACTTAACTGAGTTACCTGACCTAAGAATGTGCAGCTGGCACCCTCCTACCGCCACACCTCCAGCACCCCCAACTCTCAGAAGATGTTGGCAAGGAGGGCCTGGCCCAGCCTGAAGGGTTTTCCTCCCCACATCAAAAGGGCACCCGGCCATTGCTACAAAGAAATGAGTGAATACGCCCCACACAGATGTGAAAGAAATAAATGTCTATTGTTTGGTTGAAAGAGGCCAATCTGGAAAGACTTCCTGGTGCCTGAACCCAAGTCTCTGACACTACGGAAAAGGCAAAAAGGAGACAAGAAAAAGATGGGACCTGGGGAGACGGCTTCATTGGTGAGTGGCTGTGGCACAAGAGTTAGGACCTGAGTTCTGATCTCTGCTATCCACATACAAGCCAAATGTGGTTGCATACATCTGTAGCCCTGGTAGCTGGGTGGGGAAAGGGAGAAACAAGAGGGGTCCTAGAGCTAAGTGTCCCCCAGTGAGCTGGTGATTCAGTGAGAGATCCTGCCTCAAAAAATATAAGGTGACTGGAGAACACTCAAGGAAGACACCCATTGCCAGCTCTGGTCTCCACAGATGGGTACACGTACATTCACCACACACACACACACACACACACTCACACACACAGTGGGAGAGGGAGGGAGTGCTGGAGGGAGAGAGAGGAGAGAGAGAGAGAGATCAGGTATTGCCAAGAGCTGGAGAGGAAGGAAATGAACAAGAGCCAAGGCATTTGTATGTATTTATAATATTATAATGGGTCTTATTATGACATTTTCACACATGTATCATTTGACTTTGTTCATATTCACCCCCACTCCAGTACCCTTCGCTTGTCCCCACTCCCAGTACACAAGGCATTTTTCAGACAGTAAAGCTTCTATATAACACTATATTTATGTATGAGTTATCAGCTCGGTGTGAGCCTTAATGGAAACACTGGCCTTCAGCTAATGATGGCATATCAATACCCACACGTCATTTGTCCCAGAGGTATCACAGGAGTACACACTGTGAGGAATAGGAGAAAGGTAGGGGGTGGACACAGGAGAGAAAGTCTTTGTAGTTCCTACTCTTTGTGTGCGTGTGAACTTAAAACTGCTCCCAAGAATAAAGTCTATTAATTAAAATCTGTAGAGAAGGTCACAGGGACAAAAGCCACCAAAGCAGGAGGGAGAGGAGGGTGAGCAGGCAAGCCTCCTCTCCCTGTGAGCTCTGTTTTGTAGTTGGTTGCCCGAAGGGAGCCACTGAAACTGTCCTTACCTGCGAACTGCCTTTGCTTCAGCCACTGGCTTCCTCCTGACTCCCTTTGAGCACTTAGCAGCAGTTGTCCCAAGTGTGACACCTGAGTCCAGGGCAGGCCTTCATTCTCTATGACCTCCAGAGAAACGGGAGTACCGCACGTCTCATGATGGGTGGATGCGGGTAGCGTTTTAATATACTGACTCAATATTTATTTAGGGTCTTTGAGACAGGGCCTCACTATGTAGCCCAGGCTGACCTCAGATATCAATACTCCCGCTTCTGCCTTGTGAAGGTTGGGCTTACAGATGTGTGCCAGGGTGCCTGGCTTTTAAATCATAATGAGTGTTTACACGTGCTCACACAATGCGTGCATGCACACGTGTTTGTATAGGTGTTGGTACAGTCTTGCACATGTGTTTAGAGACCTTAGGTGTTATTCTGCCTTAGGTAATATCCAACTTTCTTTCTTTCTTTTTTCTTTTCATTCTTTCTTTTTAAAAAAAAAAAAAGACAGGTTCTCTCATCCAGACGTGGAGCTAGGCTGGCCAGTCATTGAGGCCCAGGAACCTGTCTGTGTATCCTTAATGCTCATATTATAAGCACGTGTCACGATGCCTGGTTTAGATTTTACTTATTTTTTATGTATATGAATATTTTGTCTATATCCAAGCATACACACCACATGCATGCCTGGTGCCAGTGGAGGCCCGAAGAGGATGTAAGACAGCCTGGAACTGGAGTTCCAGACAGTTGTGAGCCACCACGTGGGTCCTAGGAACCAGACCCAGGTCCTCTGCAAAAGCAGTCAGTGCTCTTCACTGCTGGGCCATCTCTCCAGCACCCATACCTGACTTTTTGCACGAGTTCTGGTGATCAAACTCAGGTCCTCTTGCTTGTGTGACAACTTTGTGTTCTGATCTGCCTTCTCAGCCCTGAATCATCTTTTTGAAGTACCCAAAGAAAGCCTTGGCAAAATCCTTCAGAACAGAAGCTGTTCTTTGAGGCTAAGCGAGCCATTCGCAATCACACAGCCCGGCCTGCTCAGAATGATCACACGTTTCAGGGCTCCCAAACCTGCTATTGATCCCTGGGAGAGGGGGTTGACTGGCCAAGCTTTCTTTCAGGAGGTCAAACTGACTCTGTGTTTGTTACTCGAGACTATGCCTCAGTTTACCTCTCCATAAAGTGCTTCTATCATAAGCCAAGACACATGTCCTTGTCTCCAAAATACCGGGAGCTCTGGGGACTGAAACGCTTAACAAAATAGAAAGCGTCCTCTGCAGATTGATGCCACCTTGGCTCACACACCCTCCAACCACAGTGACGAGAGACTGCATGTTTTCCCACCCCACTCTGTCCTGGCTGTTTGCTCTGACTCTGTGGGTGTGGAATGGGGGATGGGGCCCAGGAAATGCATCTCTTACTTGGAGGCAGGAACCATGGCTCCAACCACACTCTGAGGATCAGCTCCCGGCCCAGGCCTGGCTACTCTGTCAGATTCCTCATTCACCTGGACTCCTGCTCAACCCAGACAAGGAGTTTTCCTGTCCCTCCGCTCATCCCACCCTTTCCTGTCCCTCTGCCCACCCCACCCACCAGATTTACCCTTCCTGTTCACCATCTGACCCAGCACTTTCAGGACTCGGAAGCTGGCCTCCGCAGAGCCCCTCCCACTGAGGAGGGAGCTGGGCATCCTAAGAAGCCCTTTCAACACTTGAGGATAAGGGGAGAGCTCTGAAGATGGCAGAGGCTGCTTCTTCTTCTGGAGACTACATCACTCTGGAGCCTGATTTCCCGGGGGAAAGGCCTTCTTATCACAGAAAGGAGGAGGTCCTTTTGAACAATCACCTTTGCCTGTCCTGAGCCACCCTTCCCCCATTTCATGAACTTTCAGGTCTAGGTAGATGAACCAACCGTGGGGAGAAGACCAGAGTATAGTGGTATATTATTTGTGTTTTAATAAATAAAGCTTGCCCGAAGATCAGAGGGCAAAGCAGCTACACTAGTCAGCCATACAGGCCAGGGAGTGGTGGCACACACCTTTAACCCTAAGACTTGGGAGAGAGAGGCAGATGGATCTCTGTAAGT
This sequence comes from Ondatra zibethicus, assembly GCA_004026605.1. Taxonomy (NCBI): domain Eukaryota; kingdom Metazoa; phylum Chordata; class Mammalia; order Rodentia; family Cricetidae; genus Ondatra; species Ondatra zibethicus. The sequence goes on along the minus strand of PVIU01007114.1, from coordinate 35,668 downwards.
TCAAGGCTGCCCTGCACTATGCGAGATTGATCCAGAAACAGATCCAGGTGGTGGTGGCTCAGGCCTTTACTCCCAGTGTTTGGGAGTCACACACCTTTAGTCCCAGCACTAGGTAGGCAGAGACAGGAGTGATATGGCTGGGCAGCGAGAGGAATATAAAAGGGAGGAGACAGGAAGTCAGGGGAGTGTGGAGTCTGAGGTTGGTGGAGAGCATTGCAGGATCCCCCCTTTGTTTGTCTGAGCCTTGGTAGAGGTAAGATCCTTCTAGCAACTTGGCTGCTTTGCTTTTCTGATCTTCATCTTGAATCCCGATATCTGTCTGGGTTTTTATTATTCGTGCAACGCCAGAGGGTGGGCGTTTGGCCCAGGCTTCTCCTCCTATGTATCATGTCCACAGCTCTGTTTATGTTCATACCTAATATAGGGCGAGACAGTTATATGATGGGATCCACACTGGGGCCCTTTAATGCTGTATGTCTTGTTATGATTTAGCGCATGCCCCTACAGGCAGAGCCTGGCCAGCACAGAGTGAGGATATAGGAAAGGTTCCAGGTCCTCTGCTAGCTTGGTGTGCTGGCTAGGACAAGCTGACATTGGGAGGGGCTTTGCATATCCTTGGCCTTTTTCTAAATCATAGTCTTCCCCATCAGGTGATAAAACACCACCCCAATTCCAAATAAACATCCCTTGCAAGGGTGACATCTCCTCTGTCACCCATGTGACCTTTCAGTCAGTCATAGAGACCTATTACCTAGAAGTCCATACTTGTGAGAATTCTTGAGACAAAATCATATGCAGGCCTGGTCCCCTTTCTGATACTCTTGACAGAGTAAGGAGTCACCCTCCAGGATACCCCTTCCCCCCTGCCCACTAGTCCCATTATTAGTAGTATTATTATTAATATTTTTGGGTTTTTGAGACAGGGTTTCACTGTGTAGACTTGACTGTCCTGGAATTCTCTGTGTAGACCAGGCTGGTCTTGAACTCACAGAGCTCCACCTGCCTCTGCCTCCCAAGTGCTGGGATTAAAGGCGTGCATCACCACTGCCTGGCTTGCCCTAATATTCTTTCTTACACATACATTGCCACTCATACTAATATGCACTCAAGACTCTCATGTACACACACACACACAAACACACACCACACACTCACACTCATGTCAGTGTGTACAGACACATTCTCACTCTTACACACGCTCATGCATACTCTCACACATGGTCCTCCCAAGCCCCTGGAGCCCACACAGGTTCTCTATGGAAATGTCCAGCTGCTCCCTCAGTGAGTCCCACCCACCCAGAGTGATCCTGAAGACAGGAAGATGTGTGATGTCCACAAATGAGAAGGTTTCCTGGGAACAACAGAATTTACGAGGATGGGATAGGGGCACACTGTCACCTGTCCCTGCTCCAGATACAGAAGGAATCACACAGGGTGGTAGTCTATCTGTCTGTGGCCCAAATAGTTGTTTCAGCTAGTCCCTCCCTGTGTCAATTAGAAAAGTCACTTCAGTTTTATGTAGAAAACCCAGACATCATCAACCTCACCACCCATCAGAGAAATGCAAATTGGACTTACCCCGACTTTCAGTCTCACCCCAACCAGAATGCAGTCATCAAGAAAACAGTAGGGCTAGAGAGAGGGATCAGCACTCAGTGTATATGCTGCTCCTTATAGAGGCTGTGGGCTAGGTTCCCAGAACCCTCATGGCTCAAAACCACCTGTAACTCCAGTTCTAAGGGGATCTGTGCTTCTCCTGACCCTCAAGGGCTCCTTTATGTACATATTCATACTTAGGGAACACATATATGCACATTAAATACATGTTTTAAAGAAAGAAAACAAATAACAAAAAATGCTCATGAGGATGTGGATGAGGAAGCACTTCCATTGCTGGTGGGAACGCAAGCTAGTCTAGCCATGATGGAACTCGGTACGGCGCTACTCCAAACAACTGAAAACAGATCTCCCATATGATCCAACTGTACCACTCCTGGACATATACCCCAATGACCCAAGCCAGCACACCACAGCGACACTTGCACTGTGGTACTGTGCACGACAGCTGAGTTACGGGACTAAGCTACATGTCCAATAGTAGAGAAATGGGTAGAAAAGCATGGTACATGCACACAATAGAATTCTTTTGGTCACAAAGAAGAATGAAGTTACTCTGCTTGTAATAAAATGGTGCAACTGAAGGTAACTATATTATGTGAATTAAGTCTGTCTCAGAAAGACAAATATATGTTTTCCCTCATATGCGATTAAATTACATTATGATTAAATGTACATTAAATTATGTATGTATGTATATATAACATAAAAGTAGAGACAAGCTATCTAGGGAGACAAAGGGGACTGACTGGAGCAGAGGCAAGGAACAAGGGAGGATAAAGGGCTATGGGGGAACATGGTTGGGATGAAGATGGCCTCCTTAGGCTCATATATTTGAATGGCGGGTTCCTAGTTGGTAGGCTGTTTAGGAAACTTAAGAGGTGCGACCTTGGAGGAGGCGTGTCATTGAGGGTGGGCTTTGAGGTTTCAAAAGCCCTCACTAGCCCCAGGCTTGCTCTCTTTGCCTTCATCTCTACCAGAAGATGTAAGCTCTCAGCTACTTCAGCACCACGCTTCCTGCCTTGATGGTACTGGACTCGCCCTCTGAAATTATAGGCAAGCTTCCAATTCAGTGCTCTCTTTTATATGCTGCCTTGGCCATATATGTGTATCTCTTCACAACAATAGAATAACAACTGGGACAATTCTCAATGTCGGCTTATACTTATATAAAATATCGTCTTTTAACCTCGTAGTATGTGCCACAAATATATAATGATGAAAATTATATATGTATGTGTTTAATGTTGGTGCCTCTGACAGGCACTGACTGAGTGAAGAAGAACCTCTGACCTAGTTTATTCTCACTTGCTGGAATAAATCCCATGACCAAATCTGTTGTAAGAGGTCACTTGTTTGTTTCCCAGCTGCCTGGCAGCTCAGACCTGAAATTATCACACAGAAACTGTATTATTTAAATCACTGCTTGGCCTATTAGCTCCAGCTTCTTATTGGCTAGCTCTTACATATTAATTTAACCCATCTCCATTAATCTGTGTATCTCCACGAGGCTGTGGCTTACCAGGTAAAGTTCCAGCGTCTGTCTCTGGCAGGGCTATATGGTTTCTCTCTGCTCTGCCTTCTTTCTCCCAGCATTCAGTTTAGTTTTCCCTGCCCAGCTCTGCTCTACCCTATCACAGGCCCAAAACAGTTTCTTTATTAACCAATGGCATTCACAGCATACAGAAGGGGGAATCCCACATCACAAAGCAACTTGGGGAGGAAAGTAATCCTCTCACCTTATAACTCCCAGGTCATAGTCTACCACTGAAGGAAGTCAGGATAGGAACTTAAGCAGGAGCAGAGGCAGGAACTGTGGAGGAATGCTGCTTATGTCTTGCTCTCCATGGCTTGTTCAGCCTGATTTCCTATACAACCCAGAACCACCTGCCCAGGAGTGGCATGGCCCACAGTGCACTGTGCTCTCACCCATAAGCCAATCTGATAGAGGGAATTCCTCAATTGAGGTTTGTCCCTCCAAGAAGATTCTATAGGCAAGCAAACAAAACAACAACAACAAAGCCCAGCACACCCTCTATTCCTGAATGCTCCTCATCTCATCATACGAAAGGCCTTAAGAGCAAAACAACAGAAAAAACTGTCTCAAGACTGCAATATCAACACCCACATATACTCACTCATTTATCTGTGCACCCTTTCATCCATTACTCCACTTGTCAATCATTATATATTCAACCATCCCTCTATCTGAACCACATGCAGTAAGTATCCTACCTTTTTGGTGATCATGTAGTATCTCATAATATGCTTATTTCACAACTTATTTATCAGGGATTAGATGCATTTATTATTCATCTATTTTTTTATTATAAAACTTTTGTGTTTTATAAATGTTCCTCTAAAGAATGTTTAACTTGGATACTGCACATATCTTTGATCAGTTCTCAGGAGATTTCTAGGCTATGAAGAGTGAAAACACTGTTGGGAGATAACTTCTGAGTTGTCTGTTTGTAGCACAAATTCTAATTATTCTTAATAAAAACCCAGAGTCAGATATTAGGGGGTGAAAGCTGAAAGATCAGAGAGCAGAGCAGCCAGACACTAGAGAGACCTTTTACTTGTACCGATGCTCAGACCAAAGTAGCTGTCCGGTCCTCAGCCTGCCTCCTCAGACTGCATCCTCTGACTGCAACTGTCGCCACCAAACCTCAGATTTCAATGAGCTCCTGTCTCCTCCTCCTTTATATTCCTTTTTCTGGTTAGACATATCACTCCTGTCTCTACCTCCCTGGTGTTGGGATTCACGTGGGATCCCAAGTGCTGGGATCACCTTTGTGTGAGCTCTGTTTCTCTTTTAGACAGATTCAATCCTGTGCAGCCCAGGGTGGCCTTAAACTAACAGAGCTCCCTCTGCCTCTGCTTCCCAAATCCTGGAATTAAAGGTGTGTGCTACCACTCCCTGGCCACTAGTGACTTAGCTCTGCGCTCTGATCTTCAGGCAAGCTTTATTCTTTGAAACACAAACAAAATACCACCACATCTGTTGTGGTCTCTATTCCTAGCCTTGGCCTGGGCTTCTCCATGTACACACATACATCTCTCGATGCTGATTATTGATTTTGTTTCCTTCGAAAACCAAACGTTTCATTTTAAAAGTTGCTACAATAATATGTGAATACGTGCTTCTTGCCAGCATTTTAGGCAATTCATGCATGCAGGAGATACAGGAAGCCCCCCTTTTCCTGTTGCACCGTCCTGCTCCCTTCTCATAGTACCTCCAAACAGTTCACTGAGATGCTTTCCAGCCCTTTACCCCAACATTCACAGGCACCCACAGGCAGAGAGAAGACATTGCATCATACTGACTCATGTGGATTTCTTTCTCCTTCACATTTTCTTCCTACCTCTTGTTGCCCTTGGGGAGAGCTGTCACCATGGAAGCAGAGAACAAAGGGATCAAAGGCTTAGCACTGATGCACAACAAACGTTTAAGAGAGAACGGAAAGATGCAAAACGATGCGCGCCTCCTCCTTGTAGAGCTTTTCCCTACCAGCATGGCAGAAGCAGAGTGCGAGGAGGAGGTGGAAAACTGGGTCTGATGCAGACAAGCAACCCACACACATCCGTATCTGCTCTGAACTTGTCCCTAGTGGACTGCAAAGGTGGAAGGGGCACAATGACTCCTGAAAGCACGTTGAGGAACTCGCCAACAGTAGGGCTCTGCCATCTCCTCCACAGACGGCAAATGGCGACTGAATGAGCCCTAGTCCCCAGGGTATGGCAGAAATGAAGTATGACTGGCAGGTGAGGTGGCTAAGGGGAGCCAATATGATGCCATGGAGGAGGCATGGTTCTAGAGAGGAAGGAGAGAGCCAACCTCAAAGCATTTGCCACTGTGAATAAAGGGATTTGCACCAGCTAAAAGTGAGCCTAAGGGGACTAGGAGGGGCTAGACAGAGGGGAACAGCCAGTGTAAGGTGTGTCAGTATATGCGTGAGTCCTCCCCTGAGGTCTAGACTGGGAAAGTCCATCAAGGAGGTTCTGGTAAAGGTTGACACTATCTCCCAGTCACTTCCTAAATAACTTCCCACCAATGGGTGATGTCACCTAGGGCAAAAGAGAGGAGGAAAAATGGAAACCCACAGGACTGGAGTACAGTTGGCTCATGCTACATTTCTTGACACCAGATTGTCTTACAAAGAAGTGGTCGGTTGTTTTGAATGCCTGCACACAGGTCTGAATAGTCACAGTACACGTAGACACGCACAGAACTTTTATCGTTGCACAACGTGGGTGTCTGCAGCTTTGGAAGTTGTCCTCTGCAAGGCCGTGCTCCCACCCTCGCCTTTTGCAAGGTGACAGCCTCTCCCTTGGCTCAGTTTTCAAATTCTAAAGAGGACTTGCACCTAGACGGTTAAGTTCATAAAAGGCAGACAATCCTTTAGTTCTACAGAGTTGGTCCGATAACAACAGAACGACAATAACGAGTGTGTGACATTCCTGGTAATTATTTAGCTGTGTGCAGCAAATGGACACAAATCACACAGACTGCAGTCAGACTCTACCCACAGAAAGTCATTTTTCTGTCTAAAGAACTACAGGAATTCATCCCAGGAGGTTGAGGCCCATCTGGACAGCCCCAGCAGAGAAGAAAAATGGAGACACACACTCCAGAGCAGTGGCTCTCAACCTTCCTAATGCTGTGACCCTTTTATACAGATCCTCACGTTGTGGTGACCCCAACCATAGCATTATTTTTGTTGCTACTTCATAACTGTAATCTTACTAGCATTATGAGTCATAGGGTAACTATCTGACATGCAGGATATCTATACAACTCCTGTGAAAGAGTCGTTCCTCCCCAGAGGGTCGTGACCCACAGGTAGAGGACGAAGGCTGGATGTAGAACACAGTCTTCCTGGCCAGTCCCTCTGTGTGTCCCCAGGAGGCCCTGTGAGCATCTCAGTTGCCCAAGATGGAATTCTAAGAATGATGGTCCCTCCTTCCTCCAAGGAGCCAGCCCTTGAAAACAAAAAGAAAAGCAGACCGAGCCTCCTTCCCACAAACTCTCAAGTCTTAAGTGTCGGTTTTTACGTTGTGAGTGGCCAGATCTGGGTCTGCTATAAATACATATTTGTATGGCATCTTGTGACTTGCTCCTTTAAAAACAACAACAACAACAGCAACAAAAAATAGGTTCGTTGTGAATCCTCATGCCAAACCCACAGACCAAAGCCCTACCACAAACCTCACTACCCCTGCTCCCCTGTGGACGAGTCTTCCTCCTCAGCAAAACAACACTAGGGGGCTCTTTACACACATTCCTAAATACATTAATAGTTTTTGTTTTGGTTTGGGTTTTTGAGCTTTATTTATAGATTGAGTAATGTTGGATATGAAAGAATGCATTGGTTTGCATTTGGTTTCTTTCTTTTTTTTCATTGAGAAAGAAAAATATTCCATTTAGACCCGCGTGTGTGTATTGGAACATCCAGGACACTGTGTGTGTGGGCCAAAGGACAGTTGCAGGAGTCAGTTCTGTCCTTCCATTATGTGTGACCTGAGGATCAAACTCAGGTCATCTGCCAGGCTTGACAGCCAGCAACTTTACCCATGAAGCCATCTTGTTGGCCTTGCGTTTGTTTTTTGTTTTGTTTTGTTTTTGTTTTTTAACTCAACAACACTATTCCTGTGAGACTTAACTATAAAACAGTGTTGGATCATTCATTTTCATTATCAAACAGAATTTCATTGTGTAAACACAACTTTTAAATCAATCTATTCTACTTCTGGCAAGCATATGGTTTGTTTTCACTTGGGTACAACATTAGCAAAGTTCATGAAAACACTCACATATAAGTCTTATGATATATGTGTATCATGTATTTCTGTTAGCCATACACTTAAGAATGGAACTGATCATAGGATGTACATGTCTTCAACCTCATTAAGCAACACTGAATTATTTTTAAGTGATTATAATAATTTACATTCTTACAAGTCATGAATAACAGTTCTGGTTATTTCATTTTTTCAAAGATTTGCTTCTAATTACAGGTGTAGCTGGGTGGTGGTGGCACACGCCTTTAATCCCAATACTCGGGAGGCAGAAGCAGGCAGATCTCTGTCAGTTCGAGGCCAGCCTGGTCTACAAGAACTAGTTCCAGGACAGGCTCCAGAGTTACAGAGAGACCTTGTCGCGAAACACCAAAATTAATTAATTAATTAATGGCTGTATGTGAAGGTCTATGTGCACCTGAGCGCAGGGGCACCCTGAGGTCTGAAGTGAGTGTCAGATCCCTTGGAACTGGAGTTACAGGTGGTTGTGACATGGGTGGGACCCCAAGTTAGGTCCTTTGTATAAGCAGCAAGAGCTTTTAGCCACATTTCTCCAGCCACAGTTACCTCATTTTCTCATATGAAAATTTAAATATTTAAATCATAACCTCATATTTAAATCATTGATATTATTGATTTTTTTATTGTTTTCATTGAGCTATATATTTTTCTCTGCTCCTCTCTCTTCCTCCCCTCTTTCCCATCTACCCTCTCCCATGATCCCTACACTCCCAATTTACTCAGGAGATCTTGTCTTTTTCTACTTCCCATGTAGATTAGATCCATGTATATCTCTCTTAGGGTATTCTTTGTTGTCTAGGTTCTCTGGGATTGTGAACTGTAGGCTGGCTTTTCTTTGCTTTATGTCTAAAAGCCACTTATGAGTGAGTACATATGATATTTGTCTTTCTGGGTCTGGGTTACCTCACTCAGTATGATGTTTTCTAGATTCATCCATTTGCCCACAAATTTCAAGATATCATTATGTTACAAGGAGAGAGGGCCTGCTTTTGGTCCCGGCTGCCCAGCTAGCTTACACCCGAAATAATAACACAGAAATTGTATTAATTAAATCACTGCCTGGCCCATTAGCTCTAGTCATTTATTGGCTAACTCTCACATCTTGATTAACCCATTTCTATTAAATCTGTGTATCACACATGATTGTGGCTTACCAGCAAGATTCTAACCTATGTCAGTCTCAGGCAGGAGCTTCATGGCATCTGCCACACTGCCCTTCTTCCCAGCATCAAGTTCGTTCTACTCTGCCTACCTAAGTGCTGCCCTATCAAAATGCCAAGGTAGTTTCTTTATTAAACCAATGAAAACAACACATAGACAGAAGGACCTCCTACATCATTTCCCCTTTCCTGTTTAAGAAGGAAAGGAAGGCTTTAACTTTAACAGTAAAATTACATATAACAAAACAGGTATCAAGCAAGAATTACAGTTACAATATTTAGATCTATTTTATCTTTTATCATAACCATGGAAAACTATAACTATAACTATCTATCTATTCTTCAACTCCATCAAAGACTCCAGAAGGATATAATATTACCTAAGTAAACAGGAAGTACATTGTAAGCAGCTTCCAAAACTCTAGAAATTACAGAGACATCTCGTTGCCTGGACAGTCACCCAAAGTTCTTGTGTACCATTGGGGCATCCATCTTCAGCCTGCAGGCCCATAGTATCCAGCACACTTTTCCATAAAGCAGGAAAATTCAAAGACAGTTTAGTCACTTTCTTCTGTGTCTGTACAATGTCATGAAGCAGGAACCCCGAAGGACCATCTCAACTTTAGGCAAGTTCAATAGTCATCTCTCTGCGGGTTCTTCATGTCCAGTTTATGCATCAGTCCAGGCAAGAGCACTTTCTTGCCTAAATGGCAAACCAACTCCATAAGGAGCCTCTTCGATGCCCATCTTCTTCAGGAAGTAGCTTGGTGCTGCCAGGAGCAGACGTGTCTCATTGTCATGAAAAGCCCTAAGTTATTAAAACATCTTAAATGCCATATTCTGTGGTCTTTGAAGGATATGAAGAATGCCTATCTAACTGAAATATATCTCTATATATCTAGAAAATCTAACTAACATGACTACAAGCTTGACTATTATCGACGATTATCCATTAACAACTTATATTTTTTATTATACATTATGTTTTTAAATGAACTACATAATTACAATACCTTAATCAAGAGCAGAAATATACATATAACAAGATTGACCTTAAATGTATATCAATAAAGCAACGTCCATACCAATGCAAATTATTCATATCTATATCATATCTCCCTTTAAATGTAAAAGAACATTTATAAACAATATTTGGGCATATGGGTGTAGTTTTTTCTCTCCAAACTGCTTTGTGCTGTATGGGGCACTGTTAATCAGGTCTTTCATGGTGTGTCCTGTATGTTAGGTTCATCTCAGTTGGCAGTTGAGCAAAGTAAGTTTTTGAGGGTGTTAACAGCAACCTTTCAGGAGGGCGTGGTCTATCATACCATATTGGTCTAGAAGCAATCCACAGGGTCTCATCCTCTGTGAAAACAAAAGAAGAACCTCTTTTCCAAAGCATCATCTCCTTGGACCCAAATTCTGAAGTCATTATACCTTTATAATATACATGCTGGTTTAGCTTAGCCCATACAATGAAATGTCTCTCTGTACTTATCTCCTTTACAGTCAAAAAATTAAAAGAAAACACAATAAAATACATAATCCAGACTCTCTGTGAATTTTTCATTTTTACGTGGCTTATTTTTCTTTACTCTTTTTAATCTATCAATATTTTTATTGCCTGTCTGTTTAAAGACTTTACCCTTTTTTTAAAAGCATTAATTTGATTTTATGACTCCCTATACTCCTTTTCTTCTCTCTCCCAAGCCTCCATACATTTATCCAACATTGTGACCCATTTAGAGGTCATTTATGTCTGAATCTGTCCTATTGTGAATCTGTAATTCTTTACTGTCTTGAAGAGCTTTTAAAATGCTAAGCAGCTTGGTTGCAGCTGCTCTGGATGTTGGCTCCACCTCTCTCCAATTTCAAAATGGTGGACGTACCATTTCTGCTAGCTCTGGGACCACCAGGTAGGAGCCGCACTCAGCACTTTAACTGTGAGAATGAGCATGCAGCACATAAACTCTTTTTATTTGAGTTACAGCCAAATCTGCCATGCAGAGCACTGCGCAGCATGGAAACATCTCTGTGTATGGTGGCGGGAATCTGCCATGGTCTCTTGCCTGTGCAAGACTAATCCCACAGTCTGCCCAGGCAGGAAGAGCTGAGCCATGGGCATGATCTCAGATACTTTCCTCCCAACCGTGAGTGGGCACACAAACACCCGGGCCCACAAATGTCATTGAAATGCTTTATAGCCAGAGTTTGCATTGGTGGCACAGCCCAGGAAGCCCCATTTTAAAACCACGCAGCTTTTTTCCTGCTACAGCTGCTGAGTCAGGAAAATTTCTCTGTGGCACCCCGCCAGCAAACAGCAAAAAGCTGTGTTAAACTCTGTATTCTTTTTAAATCTCTCTCAGATTTTATGTGGAGTCAGTCGACCACGTTGAGGTGCCAATTGTTACAAAGAGAGAGGGCCTGCTTTTGGTCCCGGCTGCCCAGCTAGCTTACACTCAAAATAATCATACAGAAATTGTATTAATTAAATCACTGCCTGGCCCATTAGCTCTAGCCTCTTATGGCTAACTCTCACATCTTGATTAACCCATTTCCATTAAATCTGTGTATCACCATGTGATTGTGGCTTACCAGCAAGATTCTAACCTATGTCCATCTCAGGCAGGAGCTTCATGGCATCTGCCACACTGTCCTTCTTCCCAGCATTCAGTTCGATCTACTCCACCTATCTAAGTTCTGCCCTATCAAAAGGCCAAGGGAGTTTCTTTATTAAACCAATGAAAGCAACACATAGACAGAAGGACCTCCGACATCATCATTATGTTTTCTGCTGTGTAGTACTCCATTGTGTAAAAATGTACCACATCTTCTGTATCCATTCTTTGTTCAAGGAGCATTTAGGTTGTTTCCAGGTTCTGGCTATGACAAATAATGCTGCTATAAACATATTATTGTTTTTTAAACTAGCTATTTTGGTATGTGTATAAATGTGAGTCATGGTGACTTTTGATTAGCACTTCTTGGTGACAATAAAATTGACCCCCCCATTTGTTTGTTGTTTTCAGCATATTTGCATAGCTATTTTTGTAAGCTACCTGTATATATCTTTTGAGTATTTTTCTACTGTGTTTTCTGGTCTTGTGCTATAGATTTACAAGTGTTCTGCAAGTATTTTGAATCAAGGACCCTGTTGCTATATTTAGCATAAGTATCCCTCCCTTCCCCATGACTTTCCCACTTGCTTTATGATAATGTCTTTGAGAGGTAAAATGAATGTTTCTACATCACCCGACTGGTAACTTTCACCTTATACTGAGTGCTTTTAATAAAAATGCCTTTGCTTACTTCCATTATCAAGAAGTTTTTTTTTTTACACTTAGATCTAAATTCTACCTAAAATGTATCTTCATTGACCATAGGAAGAAGGCTGTCTTACTTAGGGCTTTTATTGCTATGAACAGATACCATGACCATGGCAACTCTGATAAAGAAAGCATTTAATTGAGGGCGGCTCTCTTACAGCTTCAGAGGTTCAGTCCATTATGATCATGAAGAGGAACATGGAAGCCTACAGGCAGATATGGTGCTGGAGCTCAGAGTGCTACATCTTGTTGTCAACAGGAAGGCAACTGACTGTCACACTGAGGGCAGCTAAAGCAAAAGAGACCTCAAGCCTCCCCCCATAGTGACACACTTCCTCCAACAAGGCCACACCTCCTAATAGTGCCACTCCCTTTGGAGGGCATTTTCTTTCCAACCATCATACTCTGCTCCCTGGCCCCCAGAGGCTTATAGCCATATCATAATGCAAAAAATTCATTCAGTCCAACTTCAAAAGTCCCCATAGCTTATCACAGTCTCAACAATGTATTAAAGTCCAAAATCTCTTCTGAGATGCATGGAAACCTCTCAACTGTAAGCCCCCTGTAAAAATCAAAAAGCAGATCACATACTTCCTAAATATAATGGCTCAGGATTTATGTTGCCATTCCCCAACACAGGGAAGAGAGCATAATGAGAAAATACTGACTCAAAGCAAGACTGAAAACCAGGTGGGCAAACTCCAAACTCTGCATCTCCACATCTGGTGTCAAAGTACTCTCCACATCTCCAATTTTGTTGAACTTTGTTGACAGCAACATACTTCTTTCTCTTGGGCTGGTTCCACTCACTGTTAGCAACTGTCCTCAGCAGGTATCCCATGATTCTGTCATCTATAACATCTTGGGTTCTCCAAGGTGATCCAGGCTGCAACTTCACAGCTTCACAGCCTCTCCCCTAGGCTTCCACTCAGGGACACAGGTCTAGCCTCAGCAGCTGTCCTGAGGCAACTTCTATAAACCATTTCTTCTATCCTTAACTCTAAAACCATAACCATGTGGCTGAAGCTGCCAGCTACTGCTGCTTACTGGGGCTGGAACATGGCCCCCTTGTTTAATTATATCTTCACCAGCTTTCTATTTTCCTTTACTGCCTAAGCTTGGCTATCCTTGAACTTGATCTTTAGACCAGGTTGGCCTCAAACTCAGTGATCCACCAGCCTCTGCCTTTCAAATGCTGAGATTAAAGGTGTGCCTGCTCAGCTCTAAGCTTTTCTTTAGTTCCTTTTTACAAGTTGGAAACTTAGCTAGGTGGGATCTTGCCCTGAGGTTACCTTTATTCCATTTCTTAATCTGTTTATCTCCTTGAACACAGAATTTAGATTTATTCCACTTCCTGGTGCCCTTTTTCTCCTCAAAATTTACTTTTTATAATTTACCATGCTCAGCTTGCTCTTTTTAATTATAAATCTTCATTAGCATTATCACTAATATCCACACAATGGAGTTTATACTAGGCTGTTGTGATATCACCTACCAAGGTAATTAATTCCAAACTCTTCACTTTAGCCTCAGGCAGACTTTTCAGACAAGGGCAAAAGGCATCTACCTCCTTCACCAAAGTATCACAAGAATGATTTCTCGGCAACATTCTAAAATTCTTCTCTGAACTTTTGAGCCAGCTCCCAATATTTCAAATCATTATCAGCACCATTGTCTTCCATGCTCCTACTAGCGTGCCCAGTTAAGCAGTGCTTAAAGAATTCCACTGCTTTTCTAAGCTAAAGAAGTCTACATTACTCTAAACAAAAGCACAGTCGGGCCTATCACAGCAATACCCCAGTCTCTGATTCCAATTTCTGTTTCAGTTAAATTTTTATTGCTGTGAAGAGACACCATGACTGTGACAACTCTTATGAAGAAAGCATTTAATTGAGGGTGACTCACAGTTTCAGAGGTTCATTATGACCATGAAGGGGAGCATGGCAGCCTGCAAGCAGACATGGTGCTGGATCTGAGAGTGCTACATCTTGCAGTCAACAGGAAGTTGTCTGACTGTCACACTGAGGGAAGCTTGAGACAAAGAGACCTCAAAGCCCACCCCCATAGTGACGCACTTCCTCCAACAAGGCCACACCTCTTAATAGTACCACTCTCTTTGGGGGCCATTTTCTTTCAAACTACCACATTGAACCAAGATTAATTTTATTCTAGGGCCGTAATGGTGGCTCAGTGTTTAAGAGCACTTGCTACTCTTCCAGAGGACCTGAGTTCAATTCCAAATCCCCATCGCTAGTGGCTCACAACCACCTGAGACTCCAAGTGATCTGATCACCTCTTTTATTCTCAGTATACATGCCCTCCTCACCTCACATACACATAATTAAATAATAAAATGAAACTTTTAATTTTATTCTATATGGATATCCTACCAACATAGCACCATTTAAATGATTATCCTTTTTTGCATTGTTCTGTGTCATCGCCTGTACAATAAACCAAGTGGTTGTATGTATGTATGTATGTATGGTGGTTAATCTTATCAACTAGGTCAGGAATAAAGCGTTGTCTGTGTCTATATGGGTATTTCCAGAGGAGATTAGATTAGAAGGGCTCTGGCCAAATTAATTAATTAATTGCTAGATGGATTAATAATTGTAGGCATAATATGGAGGCCTGGGGTAAGGTGGGGCCTAGGTGGAGGAAGTAGGTTGTTATGGGTGTTTCCTTAGGAGCTATTATTTTGCCTTGGCCACTTTCTATATTCCTCTCTCACTGCTTTTAGAAAACTACAATATGAAGGGCTCTGCTCTGCCCTGTCTTCCTTTCTCACAGCCAGCGTGGTAAATTGAAGCCTCTGATGTCATGAGCTAATGTAATCCTTCTCTTTAAGTTGTTCTCAGATGTTTTGGTTGAAAGAACACAAACTTAACCAACATAATATGATTGTTCTTTCAGAACTCCCTATGACTTTGATCTATTTAACAAATATCTCACCATTCACATTGCTATAGTTTATGTCTGGAATGTTCTCTAGAGGATCATAGGTTAATGTTGACACCCAGCCCTTAGTGATACTGGGGAGCATTGGTGCCTTCAATGTGTTGAACAGGTTATTCAGTCAAAGGGAGTGTTTTAGGGTTTCTATTACCGTGCAAAAACATCACGACCAAAAGCAAGTTGGGGAGGAAGGAGTCTATTTCATGTTACAGTTTGCAGTCTATCATCCAGTGACATCAGAGCAGGAACTCAGGCAGGAACTTGGAGGCAGGGGCTGAGGCAGATGTCAGAGAGGAGTGTTGCTTACTAGCTTGCTCTTCATGTCTTGCTCAGCCTGCTTTCTTAGAGCACACAGGACTCACCGCCCAGGAGTCAGGCCTTCCCACATCAATCATCATTGGAGAAAGTGCACCACAGGTTTGCCCACAGAATAGTCTGGTGGGGACATTTTCTCAATTGAGATTTCCTCTTCCCAAATGGATCTAGCTTGTGTCAAGTTGATGTAAAACTAACCAGCACAGGGTACATGTCCTTGAAGAAAATAATCAGACTCGATTGTGTGGAGGCCCGAAAATGTGAGCCTATTTCCACGCTGACCAAAGGTTAGAGAGCTGGAACTTACTTCTAGTTCCTTTAAGGTTATTGTGCTTCTACCTCAAACAAAGATCCCACCTAGAAGTAGGTCAGAGAGTTCATGGCAACAGTAACTCTAAGACACTCAACAAACATATATTTCTCTATTATTAGATTCTCTTTCATTTTCCTTAATAATCATTTTCATCTTTTATATTCTTGAACCTTTACCAGTTCTAATCCTACTTGAATATTTAAGGTTTTATATGAAGTTGAAAGGATAAATTTGAAAAATATTTCAGTTTTACTTGTATCGACTGTGGTGTGTGTGTGTGTGTGTGTGTGTGTGTGTGTGTGTGTGTGTTGTGTAGCAGGCAGACAGGGTCTCTTTAGTTCCATCTACTGCAGAGTACATCAGGCTCCTTGACCTGTGAGCATTCAATGTTTCAGTCTCCCATTCCCCTGTAAGAGTGCAAGGTTTCCAGATGCATGCCACTGCATCCTGCTTTTCACATGGGTTCCAAAATTCTAACGCAGGTCGTCAACCTGTATGGGAAGTGCTTTTACCCACCAAACCATCTTCCTGTCCCCTGGAAGTTTTATTTTCTAACTGCGTGTTGTTGGTTTATAGATATATGATTAATTTTGCATATTAAAATTATACTCAAATAATTTTCTTGAGTTCTCATTTTTTTTAGGTTATCAGTATTTCCCTGAGATTCTCTATGCTGTTTGTAAATAATGATCTTTAAAATAATAATTTGTTATATTGCATTGGGCAGGTTCTCCATTGTGATGCTAAGTAGAAGTAGTTATAGCAGACATTCATAGCTCCATTTATAATTAATAGACTTCTACCTTTTAATGGCTAGTGGCTATAAAATTTTGTAAAATAAAATTTTGTCCACCCATTGAGACAATATGATTTAACTGTTCATGAGAGTAATTACAATGGCTGGCTAACTAGTATTAAACAACCCTTATAGTGCCAGAACAAATTCATTTTGTTGTGATATATTGTTACTTTTGAAATTTATTTCTCAGGATGTGGTTTCCCAGCCTAGTATTTAAGATTTGTGTTGTGGGACTGGAGAGCTAGTTCAGTAGTTAAGCCGACTTACTAGTTTACTGAGTTAGATTCTCAGTCCCCAGGTCAACAGCTCACAACAGATTATGTATTCCTAGCTCCAGAGAATTCAGTGCCCTCTTCTGGCTTCTGAGGGCACCTGCACCTTGGGCATGTATGAACAATCATGAACATGCACACACACACACACACACAAAATAAATAAGTAATACATCTAGAAATTGCCTCTTCATTCATATGATATGTCAGCCTGTAATTTTCCCATTTTGCAAATGCCTTGTTGGGTTTTAGTATCAAGTTTACTCTGTCCTTATAAATTAAGTTAGAAATCGTTTTTGTTTTTCTTATTTCTTGGAAGAGCTTATGTGAAACTGGTGTCATTTCTTATTTGAATGTTTGAAATAATTTACTGGTGACGCCATGCGGATCTGGGTCTTTCAAAACCTTTGTGTCTCTGTAATCAAAGATTAATTTTTAAAAAGGATTTAGGGGTAGGCATATTTTGTAATTCTTGTAGTGTCAGTTTGAGTAAACTAAATTTTCTAAAACGTTGTCCAACTGCATTTAAATTTTGTTAGTCTAAAGTTACTATTTATTGCAAAGAAAAGGCCTTTGAGACAAAGTTTCACTGTGTTCAAGCCTGGCCTCAAACTGTCTGCTAAATGCTGGGATCCTAGGCGTGTGTTGTGCACATAGTAGGTGATCAAGAAAACATCTGTCCAATGCTCGATGAAGGCAAGGCATTGTCTCCATCCGTGGAAAGGGAACTGGAGTGCGGAGGCTTATTCAAGGTCATTCTGGGTCAGTGGGGCTCCAAGCCAGGCCTTCTGATGCCCGAGGCCAGTACCACTTCTGCTACCCAGAATAAACAACCTTTTGTGGAAGGTCACGGGCTCCCTGAGCTCACTGGAAAGCCAGAGCCCCTAAAGACCCTTGCAGTTCTCTGCCTGCATCTTGGGTGTGCCCCTAGCCCCTCTGGCCAACTCTGCAACACTCATTCTTCTCTTTCCTAGGAGGCTGTGACTCATCTGGATCCCCAAGCAAAGTTCCCAAACTCCATTCCTGCTGGAGCTGACCAGCAATACACTCTCAGATCACGGTGGTACTTTTCGCGGGAATAAAAGGCTTCTCCCATCTTCAGAGTGGAGAGGAGTAGCGGACAGCCGGCCACTCCCGGGGGATGGATGTCTGACGTACCCAAGGTATCACTTTCAGTTGGAAGATTTTTACAGCATGAAATGCTTTGTCCCTCACAGAACCTTTTTTGGAAAGCCACAGGTCCTAAAGGGGGATCTGCTTAGGCAGTCAAAAAGCAGATTTTTTTTTTGGTGGTCTTTTTTCCCTCTTTTCTTTATTTTTAACCTTCTGCTTCAGACTCTGCCAGTCTGTGTCTCTCTCTCACCCCTGGAGCTTTCTTTTCAATACTGGTCATTCGTGGAGTTGGTTCTGCCCTCTCTGCTTGTGACTGGTGGTTGAGCGCAGCCGCCTCTGTCTAATGAGGGGCCCTCCAGGCCCGGCTGCCCTTGTTTTTGATACCTGGGGAGCGGATGTGCAGGCAATGAGCAATCGGATCAGAAGGGCCTCAGTGAGCAGACATCACAGTCAAGCTCAAAGAGGGCAGGAAGTAGAACAAAGAGCGAAAACATTTACAGAAGTGCCACGGTGTAAGGGGAGAGAGCTAGCAACTCGAACAAGGTCAATGGCAAGAGGGAAAGAATTGAAAGGAATTGCCGAGGGGAAAAAAGAGAGAAAGAAACCTCAAAAAGGGGGCTGAGGACTCCCTGAGTTGGGCGGGCTGGCTGGCTCCTAGAACATTTTCCTTGATATCTTCCCAGGAAGCTCTGTTCCTCCAAGACTTCAATACACTGGAAAAGTTTGTGCAACTGGCTAGAGGAGGGTTTAGAAACCGTGAGTCACCAGCAGCGGTCTGTGTGTCTGCTTTTAACACGGGCTTCCTCTGGGACCACATCAGTGGAGGCTTTGGGTTCTTTGGCATGTGCTGGGTTTATGCTCTCTCTCTCTCTCTCTCTCTCTCTCTCTCTCTCTCTCTCTCTCTCTCTCTGTGTGTGTGTGTGTGTGTGTGTGTGTGTGTATGTGTGTATGCGCATGTGCGTGTGCCTGGCCAGCTGACATTAGGGGAATATGGTGTGTAGGGCTTCAGTGGTTGCCAAGAATAAAATAAACGAGTTAACAGCTCCCTGTGCTTTGGTCGCCATTGCTGAAAGACAGCCGGAAGGAACTACAGAAAAGTCATGCTTGCCTTCCACGATTTGGGACAAGGGTTTATGGGCGGGGAGAGGTAATGTGGGAATAGCATGCGTGTGTACGCACATGTGTATAGTGGCAAGGGGCCAACGTTGTATGTCATTCCTCAGGATGCCACCCACCTTATTTTAGAGGCAAGGTCCCTCAGGCCTAGAACTTGATAATTTGTCTAAGTTGCCTGGCGGGTGAAGCCCAGAGAGCTGCCTGTCTTGGTCTCTGCAGCACTGGGACTCCAAGTACCATCACATCCAGCTGCTTTTCATGGGTTCTGGGGAATCGAACTTAGGACCTCATGCTTACCCACGTAATGAGAAAGCACTTCACAGAGCTGTCTCCACAGCCCCTGAGGAGAGGTTTTTAAGCACCCCAAGCATCAGTTTATCTATAAATGGGTTCCAGTAGAATCTTGTTTACCGGTTGGTCTGAGACTGATGCCCAGCTTGTGTGCCACAGTTTCCCACAGGAATGTTAAAATGGAGCTACTACTAAGTCTCAGGCTCTTTTAAAGCTGCCTTCTCAAGAGACTTCCTGAAGGGACATAGCCTCAGGTCTTCAATGTGCTGTGCAGCGCCACCTTGCCTGGCAGGCTCTCTGTTGAAGATATTTTAATTGTGCTTCTGCTCACAACACAATGAGTTTTAGCATTGCATTCTTCCCCCTTCTGTGATGCATACTTTATGTTTCAAAATCATCCCACCAAAAGTTCCAGAGTGCAGGGTGTCCCATGCAGGTATTGAGTTCCTTCCAATCCAGCATGTAACTTTCGTGCATTTGTTTGTTGCTAGCTGGCCCTCTCCAAACCTCTGGGATATACATGCATGAGGGTAGGATAATTTTTAATACAGTTTTTTTTACTTTTGATTTTTTGTTTAGATTTATAGAACATTTGTGAAAGCAATAGTATCCCTATATACTCCACCTCCAGTTTCCCCTACCATTAGCCTCTTGTACCACGATGGCACTAATACACCTGGTTTGTGTTTTCTTACTATAACAGAATACAAAGGCTATGTTACTTATAACAGGAGGAAGTTTATTTGTGGTACTGGGAACTGAACTCAAGCCGTGTAGATGCGAGGCAACTGATATATACCACTGAGCTCTATCCTAGAATGCACTAAGGGAAAGTGTGCGGTGATGTTTATACTCTAATAGAACTTGCCTGAAGGTTAGAGGGAGGAGCGAGGCACTAGCTAACCATAGAGGTCTGGAGGTCTGTACAGACACACAGGAAGTGATATGACCAGGCAGAGAGAGGAATGTAAGGTGGGAGGAGACGGGAGGTTGGCCCTTTTTCCGGCTGAGGAGTTAGCAAGGTAAGAGTTGGCTGTGGCTTGCTCCTTTGTCTCTCTGATCTTTCAGCATTGCCCCATATCTGTCTCCAGGTCTTTATTATTAAGCAAAAGAGGTTTATTTGACTCATGACAGTGAACTGGGGAGTCCAAGGGGGTGACATCAACAGCATTTTTTTATTGCTTCGTGATAGAAAGCAGGAGGCCAAGTGAGGGCCCGCTGATGAGGTGCAGCAGGAGGGTCGGGCTTGCTTAATAGCACGGGCTCTCGTGACAACTAACCCACTCCCTAGATGATCATCCTAGATATTAATCTGCTCTTGGAGGTCTGCCCCATGACCCAAATACCTACCAGAGGCTCCACCTCCCAACATTACCACATTGGGGATCAAGCTTCCAACACACGGGCTTTGGGGATACGTCCAGACCACAGCTCATAGATCTGTCAAGGCTAAAAGAAAAGAAAAAAAATTGATACATTGTTATGAATTAAAATGTAGGCTTTCAGATTCATTAATTCTTCCACAAGTTCTTATATAGTGAACTTTCTGTTACTCTAACAAAATATCTGATAAAATAAGTTTATAAAGAGAAAAGGCTTTCTTGAATTAAGAGTTCTTCTGGTCCTGTGGTGAGGGATCCAACACAGCAGGAGTGAACTGTGGGGTAAGCTGCTCATACTATGGCAGAAAGAAGCAAGAGAGAGAGAGAGAGACATAAAGAGACCAATGTCCCCCAATCCCTCAAGGGCACCTCTCCAGATGCCTCAAACTTCCCAATAGATCCCACCACCTTTAGGCCAAGGACCAAGTCTCTGCTCTTTTGGAGGATATTAAGATCCAAACTGTAGGGCTGGGGAGATGTCTCAGTGGACCAAGCGCTGACAATCATGAGGACCTGAGTTCACATCCCCAGAACCCATGTAAAAGCTGGGCATGACTGTGCGCATCTGTGGCTC
Source organism: Ondatra zibethicus (assembly GCA_004026605.1). Lineage (NCBI taxonomy): Eukaryota > Metazoa > Chordata > Mammalia > Rodentia > Cricetidae > Ondatra > Ondatra zibethicus. The sequence continues at coordinate 14,612 of PVIU01007114.1, read as the reverse complement.
CTGTACTGGCATTAGGGGTAGAGTGAACAAGTGGATCCAAGGGGCCCATTGGGCCATTCAGCCTCGCTGAAATGGCAAGGTCCAGCATGAGTCAAATAAACCTCTTTTGCTGCACGAGTGCTAATTGGTCTTAATAATGAAGACCTGGAGACAGATATGGGGCAATGCTGAAAGATCAGAGAGACAAAGGAGCAAGCCACAGCCAACTCTTACCTTGCTAACTCCTCAGCCGGAAAAAGGGCCAACCTCCCGTCTCCTCCCACCTTACATTCCTCTCTCTGCCTGGTCATATCACTTCCTGTGTGTCTGTACAGACCTCCAGACCTCTATGGTTAGCTAGTGCCTCGCTCCTCCCTCTAACCTTCAGGCAAGTTCTATTTGTTAGAGTATAAACAAGACATAAGAGGAGTATGAACAAAACCTAAGGTGGAGAATGATGGAGGAAGACATCCAATGTCAACTTCTGACCTCCCCACACACCATCACAGACCAGCACCCCATAAACATGCACCTGCTTGACCTGATGCTGATATTTTTCTCATAGTTAAGTAAGAGTTCCAGATTTCTGTCACAAAGACCCGAGAGGAAAAGTGCCCCTCTGCTCATTCATAGTGACATGGCATTGAAGTTTTTAATAAGGTAGGTTTGACAGTGTTGGACAGGGTTTCACTCTGTAGCCCAGGCTGGCATGGGACTCATGACAATGCTCCTGCTTGAACCTCTTAAGTGAAGGGGAATTATAGATTTGAGCAATCAAACCCTGTTAAAAATTTTGGAGTTTGGAGAATTTTCAATTTTGAATCTTTTGGATTTAGGATATTTGACCTGTGTAAAGGCTAAGCAAGTATTATAATATATGTAAAACGCCAAAATCTGAAGTACTTCTCACCCCAAGCATTGCAGGTAAGGGACAGTCGATCTGAATAAAGTTGCATCCCCTCATCTTCTACAGTCTACTCTTTGAAAGCAACACACTAAACATAGACATGAAAGCCATAAGTCCCAGGGTCTTGGGTTGTGTGCATGTTAAGATAATCTTAAAGGAGGTTATCAAAGGGGCTGCAGAGATGGCTCAGAGGTTAAGAGCACTTGACCGCTCTTCCAGAGGTCCTGAGTTCAATTCCCAGCAACCACATGGTGGCTCACAACCACTTATAATGAAATCTGTGGCCCTCTTCTGGTGTGCAGTCATGCAAGCCGGCAGAACACTGTATACATAATAAATAAAATAAATCTTAACAAAGAGGTCATCAAGCTTTGGGCAGTGGAAAGTGGTTACTGAAGAGACTCACAACTGTTAGAGTACAGGGGCTATATGTCCGGGGAGTGTTCTGCCATAAACAGGGCATCTATATCATGTACACTTTTACCAAGACCCAGGAAATGCGGAAGAGTGGGTGGACAGACTGCAAAAGCCAGAACAACTGTGAAAATGTGTCTTGTTTTGATTTGGTTTTTGGTTTTCTGAGACAAGATCCCACTGTGTAGATAAGGCTGTTCTGAAACCCAACATGTTTCACTTGAGCCCTGGGATAGTCTCAAATGCATGATCCCACTAAATGCTGGGATTACATGCATGTAGTAGCATGTTGAGCTGTTACGTTGTTATTCTTGTTGTTATCATTTTACAAATAAAGTAACAAGCTTCCTAAGGTCATTCAAGGAGAAAAGTCAGAGGGGAAACTCAGTCCTGTGTTACTTCAAAGATACTGTGTTTGTTGTTATTATTTGCCAGTATAAATGACTGACTTCACTCTTCTGTCTTGCGTAGTCATCTGGATATCATTTAAGAACAGAGTAATGCTTCTTCTTCCTCCTCCTCCTCCTGTTTCTCCTCCTCTTCTAGAGGAGTGCAGTCCAGAGAATGAAAGAACTCGGGTATTAACATCCAACAGATGGAGGCTGAATCTCAGCTCCATCCTTTAGTTGTTGTGTGACCCTGGGCAAGTTGATTTATGCCTCAGTTTCCCTAACCATGGCATCTAGACAACAGTAGTGCCCACCTCACAAAGCTGCTGTAAACCCCCAAAACAGTATCTATAATCTAAAACCTCTGCTTTTCTCCGCCCAAAGCATTTTAGGATCCACCATGTCCCTTCTAAGATGTAAATATCGCAACTTCCTTGAGTTTAAAGAAAGCTTTCATCTTCGCGATCTGACGCAAGGAATTAAGACACACCCTGATGAAGGGATGGCAGATGGAGGATATGTTTGCCATAAGTAATACAAAGGCTATAACTCTTTCTAGGACAGCAAACCACAACCCGTTAGATGCAGGCCACCAGGGAGGGTGGAGTTACACCAACCTCTTTACACAAACTCCATGCACTGTGACGAGGCTACATAAACAGTTGTCCCTCTGTGTCCCCAAAGGATTAGTCATAGATACTGAAGTCCATGGATGCTTAGGTCCCTTGTGTAAGATGGCACACATCCTGGATTTATATTGCTATGATAAAGACCATGACCAAAAGCAGTTTGGGGGGGCGAAGGGTTTACTTGGCTTACAAAATCCCTATCAAGTCCGCCATAGGGGGAGGCAAAAGAAGGAGATGAAGCAGGGCCAGACCTGAAGCAGAGACCATGGACCATGAAGCAGAGTGCTGGTTACAGCCTGGCTCCTCCTGGATTTCTAAACCTGCTTTCTTTTACAACCCAGGGGTGACATCACCCACAAAGGGTTGGGTCTCTCACATTAATCATTAATCAAAGAAAATGTCCTACAGGCAATCTGATGTAGGTATTTTCTCTATTGAGGTTTCTCTGTGTCAAGTTGACAAAAATCTGACCAGGGCTTCATGTAGTCACATATGACCTGTGCACACCCTCCTGTATACTTTAACTTTAAGCTACTTCTACTACAAGGTAAACGCTGTAGAATAGTTATTGTACTGTATTGTTTGTGGAATAACTAAGAGTTTAGCACTGTTATAATTCTTTTTAATTTTGTATTTATTTAACATATAAAATTAAAATTACTAAAGTATCCCATTTCTTCACACTCATTTCAAAATATGCTTTTCTTTTTTAAATGATTTTTATTTTATTTTTGAGAAGTATATATACATATATATAGAGAGAGACACACACACACATGTATTTTTAATCATATCCACCTCCCACCCCTCACCTCCAATTTCTCCCAGAACTTGCTAGCCCTTGTATGCCCCCTTAATGTCATGTCCTTGTTTTGTTTATTTTAATAACCCACCAAGTCTCCTTGCTGCTCATACGCATTAGAGCACTGACAAACTCCCAGGAAACATATTCCTGAAAAGAAAACAACTCTCCCTCTTATTTTTCACCTAAGAGTGGTTGAACCCACAGTGTGGAAGCAGCAGATACAGTGAATGGACTGTACTATGTATTTTACGATTCAATTATACATAGATGATACTGTGCTGAATAAAATGTAGCGCATTCTAAAATACGAAGTGTTGAATTGATAGAGCCAGTTTTTAATGCACATCAGCTACTTATTCCTACTGCCTCTGTAATAAGATGGGTTTATCAGAGCCCCTTGTACGCTTTGGTCCCCACCAAAATGTTCCACATTGAGAAATTCTCATCATTTCAGTAGTGTTCATGTAGTTTCAGAGATTTTCTGCCCTGTTGATAGGCTTTCAAACTGCACCTCATTTGCTTTCCTTACCCTGTTCCATTGGCTCAAGTCACTTGCGCAATATTGGGTAGACGCCATCTTTATATCATTTCTGATTTAATTTTTATTGTTTTATTTGTCTTGGTTTTTCATAACAGGATTTCTCTGTGTGGTCTTGAATATCCTGGAACTTGCCCTTTAGACCAGGCTGGCCTCAAATTCAGAGATCCGTCTGCCTCGGCCTCCTGAGTGCTGGAACTAAAGGTGTGCGCCACCACTGCCCAGCTTTATTATTTCTTCTATGGGTACGTTTTGCCTGCATGTATGTATGTATATCATGTATGTGCCTGGTGTCCTCAGAAGAAGACATCAGATCTCCTGGAAGTGCAGTTACAGATTGTTGTGACCCACCACGTGGGTCCCCGGAATGAGACCCAGGACCTCTACAAGAGCAGCAAGTACACTTAACCAATGAGCTAGTGTCCCAGCCCTCATTTATGATTTTAATGGGAAATATAATGTCTCTATAGTTGGTATGAGTTACTTTTTTATGAAAAGTAATAATTTACTAAAACTATTAGATGAGAGGATTCCTGTATATTACTGATTTGTTACTATTACATTTACTGATTTTTTTTCATTTCCAAAGATCCAGTGGTGAACTTAAGTCTGTTAATATGTTGAATGATTTGCCTAGAAACACATATTTAGGCTACTCTCTTTGCTAAGTAAGACTTGTTATTTCATTATTTTTCATGTGTTTGATATGCTAATATTTCAACAATTCACAGCAGTTCTTTTATGTTATTATAACAAATGTCTTCTAGACCCTTGTGTAAGTAAAACAGCATAAAATAAATCATACGTATTAAATGTACTTTGGTAACCCTCAATACTACAGTCATGGCAGTATACACGTCTTTAGCCCCATGCCCCCAGATTTTCCTAAGTGCCTTTATGTCCAACCTTCCCTTCCTCTCTGGCTCCATCTTTCATGGTCCCTTCTATTTTCTGGCCACTTCAAATTCATTTGCATTTCCTAGAATTTTAGATCCACAAAAGTCTTACAGTACTCTTTCTTCTTGAATCCTTTTGCTCAACATAATTGTTTTCATATTCATGTGTATTATAGCAGTATTGATCATTCATGTTTATTCCTTTTAAATGTGTATGGAGTGGGGAAGGAGGGGAAGGAAAGGGGAGGGGGACTACATAGGTCTATAGGAAGAGCTAGCAGGTTCCTTTAAGTTCATCATTTCACTGAGCTGTTGTGTGCTTAAAACTATGTTTTAAGTTACACTAAGCACTGAGAGCACAGTAGTATATAAAGTCAAACAATATCCTTATTCACATTTATTACTCCCTCCTCCTCCTCCTTATTTTTCCAGACAGTCTCACTATGGCACTCAAGCTTGATTCAGACTCATGGCAATCCTCCTGTCTAGGATACCCAAGTTCTAGGTTTACAGACATGAGTGACAGCACCTCGCTAATTCTTTAGGATAGAGGGGTCAAGTAATCACAGCAAAATGTGTAATTCCAACTGGAGATAAATATTCTACAGGAAACAAACAGGCTTTGGGGAAGAAAGTAATCCTTTCTTATGGAGGTAATCCTTTATCTCTGTGGAAACAGATTACTAGGAGAGCAAGGAAGTAGACCAAGAGGACACAACATCAGATGAACAGTGAATTTCCAACCGATTTGAGTCTCCATAAATTTTTGACGAGTTTTATTATTGTAGTTGTTGTCTGTTTGTTTTCCATTGATGGGAATTGAATCCAGAGCCTTGCCTGCCCTTACTAAGCAAGCGCTTTATCACCAGACTGTACTCCCTAGCCTTAACAAATTTTAGTGTACACATGACTGTTTAAGATGAAAATGCTATTTCCTAACCTCTTTAGTAGCTGAGTGAGACCATGTGACAAAATTCCCATCCAAAGAATGCAGATAGTGCAGTGGGCAACTTCCTGGACGTTTCTTTATGAATTTTTTTGTTGTTGCTGTTAGTTTGCTGAGACAGGGTCTCTCTATATAGTCCTGGCTGTCCTGGAAGTCACATATAGACCAGGCTGGCCTTGAACTCAGAGAGAACCTCCTGCCTTTGCCTCCAGAGTTCTGGGATTAAAGATGTGTATCACCACACCTAACCAGGAAGTATCTTTGAAAGGAGTCCATGGTCCTGTTGCCTTGCTGTTTTGACTTTATGAATGTGACATGATTGTTTCAACTGAATACTATATTAGCTATTGGTAAATGGTGGAGCAAGAAGATACAAGAAGCCTATGGTCAGTTGTGGTAGAGCAGAAAGAAAAAGAAGGAAGGAAAGAGGAAGAGGAGGAGGAGGAGAAGAGAAAGAAGAAGGAAGAGGAGGAAGAGGAGAAGGAGGAGGAGGAGGAAGAGGAGGAGGAGGAGGAGAAAGAGGAGGAGGAGAAGGAGAAGGAGGAGGAGGAGGAGAAGAAGAAGAAGAAGAAGAAGAAGAAGAAGAAGAAGAAGAAGAAGAAGAAGAAGAAGAAGAAGAAGAAGAAGAAGAAGAAGAAGAAGGTGACAATGATGTCAAGGAGAAAGAGGAGGAAGCATCAGCCTGCAGGCTTGGTTGTCTTGAAACCAGTAGTTTCTTAGGATCACTATATTAGCTGTGCTTCTGCTAACATAAAATACTCCAAGAAAATTAACTTAAGGAGGAAAGAAAGGGGGTCTGGCACCTGAAGTTTAGCTTAGAGTTGGGGTAGACACTAAGTTACAGTCCATCAATGTGGAGAAGTCAAGGCAGCAAGAACCTGAAGCAGTCAGTCCCATTAGAACCACAGCCAAGAACAGAGCTGGAGAGACGGTTCAATGGGTGAAGGTGTCTGCTGCTGAATCTGACATCTCAGCTCAATCCCTCGGACCTGCTGGTGGAAGGAGAGAACTGACTCCTGTAGGCTGTTCTTTGGGCACCACATATTGCACTGTGGAATGAGCACACACACACACACACTAAATAAATATACTATTAAATGTATCAAAATATAGAGCTGTTAATTAATACACACATGCCTTGTTCAGCTCACTTTTTCTACTCGTACACAACCTGGGACCCTTTGCTTAGGGAATGGTGCTACCCACAATTTTCCTCCTCAACAATCAATATAATTCCCAACAGATATGTCCACCCAACCTAGATACTCCTTCACTGAGACTTCCTTCCCAAGTAATTCTAGTTTGTGTCAAGATAATTAAAACAAGCCATGGTATACCACTTACCATACATTTCAAGAGCCCCTCTGAAACCTTGGATAGTACTGAGTCCTGTATATTCTGTATTGTTTTGACCTATAACACACATGCCTATAACAGGGTTTAATTTATAACTTAGGCAAAATAAGATATTAATAATAATTCATGATAAAATAAAATAATACTTAAATTTACTATAATAAAAGTTATGTGAATGTGGTCTCTCTCTCAAAACTTCTTACACTGAGAATGCTTCTAGTGCTCAGGTGGGATGGCGTGATACATGAGAAGCTGATGACGTGAACCACAGGGAATGATGCAGGGGTTGCGATACAGGCGTTGTGATACCGTGACGGTGGGTGTGACAGCCGAAATGACTAGGTGGTGAACAGGAGGGCAGAATATACAGCGTGGAGAGCTAACAAAGGGATCGTTCCCATGCCGGGGGTGAAGAGGGTGGGAGAACCTGATAGTTCAGGTTAGTGTGCAATTTAGGATTTATGGAATAATGTACCATTTAGGATTACGTTTGTTTCCGGAGTTTCTCATTTAACATTTTCGGACTAGAGTTGTCTGTAACCATGAAACCTAAACCAAGAGGATATGGGGAGGGAAGGAGGGAAGCGATATACAATGTAACACTGTTTCGTTTCTATTTCATGCTTGCTGTTTTAGGTCTTTTCTCTATATGGCTGAATCGAATCTTAACATGGACTAACCATGAGCATCAAGTCTTCAGGATGAGAAAGGGAGACACATACCAGGAACTGACAGGTCAGTAGGACAAACAGTCAGAGTCTAGACCTTTGCCCTTACATTTTAAGAACAAAGCAGCCAGTTCACTTGAGCTCAGTCTGGAATCCCATTGGTTGATGACCAAGCAAGGCTATCTGTGTTGGCTGCCTACCAGGTATGCCCATCCGGCTCCCATTAACTCATACGTCCAAGGATAGCTATGGGTATGACCCAAAGTATTTGTAGATGACAACACGATGTTGCAATGTCAAAGACTGGGCAGCCCTGGACTCTATCCTGTGCCTGGCCCTGTGGTACAGGGACAGTTACTAGGTCCTTGAGTCCTAACATTGCTGCGAGACTGTAGCATTATTCCCTTTGACAGTGGAGGGCATGGTGCCCCTCTCCCCCATAGCCTTGTCCCAGAGTCACACTGCTGTGGGTACCTGAGCAGAAACTTCAGACCTTTGTCATTTAATTTCAAAGCTCCTTCTCTTCCTTTTTTGCCTGCTTGATGACTCCCACCCTGCTGTGGTTCCTTATGTTGGGGATGTCTCAGAAGTAAATAGATAGTCTGAGCTGATTACTCTCAGTTTGATGATTTGTCAGCCCAGCTCCTGAAGAGTAAAATAGACAGAGGCAGGCTTTTCCCCCCTCTCTCTGCCATTCTGGACTTTGCTTAAAAATAGGCATAACCCTATGTTTTAAAAAACCGTGCTTCTGTCTTTGTGTGTCAAATGGGATACAGATATGTTAGATAAAGTCAAGGTTAAATAAATAAAAATGAAAATAATGGTTTTCTGTGTGTGGTAGTCACACCAGGAAGACTTGATTGCAAGCAGCAACCCACCCTATTCACAGCTCTGCCCAGCACATGAAGACGCTGGGATGTCAAAATGACCTGAACTCTCTGGGACAGATTTCTCTTAGCACCAAACAGCTAGGTAGGCCTGAGGGCCTGGTGGCAGAAGCCTGACTTGGGAATAGGACAGACCTACTCCCATGGTGACAACCCTTCTTGTTCGCTCACAGTAGGTAGGACTGTGGATGGCATGCTGCCGAGCATGCTAGTAAAGCCCTGGAGGTCTTAGTAGGCCATTTGGAAGACAGGTAGGACCCTATCGTTACAGTACAGGGTGGGAAGAGCAAGCATACATCTGGTGGTCCTTGGTAGATCTGTTAGGACAAGGGAATCGAGGGCCTGAGAGGATGGCTCAGCCAGTGAAGGGCCTGCCTTGTAAACATAAAGACCTAAATTCAACCCTCAGCATCCTCATAAGTGTGAACCTGAAATACTAACACTGGGAAGGAAGAGACTGGCAGATTCTTAGGGCTCCCTAGCCAGCCAGATTAACTGGATCCGTAAGTAACAGGTTCAGTGAGGAACTCTGTCTCAAAATATAAGGTGGAGAAGCATCTGAAGTAGACACCTGACATTGATCTCTTAAATAATAATAATAATAATAATAATAATAATAATAATAATAATGAAAAGAAAAGGGAAGTCAATGCTGTTTTCAAGATTGGGGATCTTCTACTGGAGGCCATTGGGCTAGCAGGTATGGAATTTTCCCCTAAAGCCTTTCCTTGCTTATCACCACTAGTTTGAGTGGTCAAAGGGAAGGAGGAAATGTGTGTGGTGACATATAGTCAACTCTTGGCTGCCTGTGCCCAGGAAGGTGGACTCCAGGGCCACCAGTCTCCGACTCTGCTGTCCTTGACCATGGCAAGAGTCTACAATGTCAACCACCTCATGCTGTCTACTTCCCCTCAGAGGGAACATGTGTCTGGATGCAGAGTTCTCAGACACAGCCACAAATGGTGTCTCTGCCTTCTAAACCGTGCTGGCCTCAGGGCTCCTCCTGCAGTGAGTTTTGGAAGGAAGGAGTGGGGCGGGGAGAAGGGTGGGCAGGGAGCAGGAGTCTACACGACCTGTTGAAATGAATTTGTGATATCTATGTCCTTACATTGCCCAGCACCCAGTGTTCATCCACTCAGACCCACTATTCCTCCAGCTGACGTCCTGTCACCTCTCAATGTTCATCAGCCCCGCTGTGCCTCTGCCTGATGTCCCATTACCTCCTCTATTTCTGGATCTCCTGCCTTCCTCTCTCTGTGTGTAAATATGTGAGAAGGATGTGTGCCCGCATGTATAATGTGTGTGTGGAGGCAAGGTCAACCTTGGTATCATTCTGCAGATGCCATCAACCTTGCTTTTTGAGACAGGGAGTTTCATTTGGCCTGGATTGGTCTATTATAGTAGGTTTGACCGGCCAGCAAGTCGGAGGGTACACCTGTCTCTGCTTGCCTAGCACTGGGTTTACAAGTGTCCACCACCACACCTGGCTTTTTCCTGTGGATTCTGGGAGTCAAACTCAAGTCCTCAAGCTTGCATGGCCATCTCCCCACTTCCTGTCTCCTTCCTTGAGGACCTGTGGGATTATTTTGGGCCATGCAGGTCATCCAGGATAGTCTCATCTCAATCTTTTCCCTATGTTAGGCAATATGGTTTTGGGGTCTGTGGATTCAGATGTGGACTTCTTTGGCTGATATTTTTTTTCTGTCTACTTCAATAAATAGTAAGATAAAACCATAGCCACGGATTTTGTTTTAGACTAATTCAGGACATGTGGCGGCTTGAATGAAAATGATTCATAGAGAGTGGAACTATTGGAGGTGTGGCCTTGTTGGAGGAAGTGTGTCACTGTGGGTGGCCTCAAGTTTCAGTGCTTAAGACAGGCCCAGCGTCACTTTCTCTTCTAGCTGCCTGAGGATCCAGATATAGAAATCTCAGCTACCTCTCTAGGACTCTGTCTGCTTGTATGCTGCCATGTTTCCTACCATGATGATAATGGACTAAATCTCTGTACTGTAAGCCAGCCCCAGTGAAATGTCTTCCTTTACAAGAGTTGCAGTGTCTTTTCGCTGCAATAGAACCCTACCCAAGACAGGAAGAATGATCAGAAACAACCTTTTCTCAGCTCTTCCTTAGACTATAGACTGGGGATGCCCACAGTGTGGGACAGCATGGAGTTCTGAAACCAAAAAACACACAGTGATGGACTGTACCCTCAAACTATGAGCCAAAATAAACCCTCCCTCCCTCCCTCTTCTTCCTTCTTTCCTTTCTTCCTTTTTCCTTCTTTCCTTCCTTCCTTCCTCCCTCCCTCACTTCCTTCCTTCCTTCTTTCCTTCCATCCATCCTTCTTTAATCTGCCTTTCTCAGGACTTTATAACAGCAATGGAAAAAGTAACAAATACATTTTGCTAAAATCAAAATGTCCCACATACAGCCACTTCCACAGCAGCAGTATAAATGATGCTATAACCCAATGGTGGAAACAGCTCAAGTGTACATCGAGAGACAAAGGCATAGACGAGATGTCGTCTGTACAAAAAGCAGAACATTGTTCAGCCTTGAAAGGTAAGGAAGCTCTCACACAGGCTCCAATATAGGTGAACCTTGAGGACATCATTCTAAAGGAAACAAGCCAGCCTCCAAAGGACACACGCGCTAGGAGTCTACTTAGGTCGGGTCTCTAAGTAGCCGAATTCATGGAGGAAAGGAAAAAAACAGCGGTAGCTTTCACAATCTAGAGAGAGTGGAAAGTGGGAAGTGAGTGTTTGATGGGGACATCATTTCAGTACGGAAGGAGGGAAGGAGATGGGGAACAGTGGTGGTTACTTTCCCGATGGTGTGAAGAAGGTTAGTCACTGTATACTTACACATGGGTAAGATAGTGAACTTCATGCTATGTATACTTTACCACAATTTTAATTCTTCAAACTTATTTGAAATCAAAGTCTATCACAGATTATTCTGCTCTGCATGATAGAGATGTGAGCAAACTCTTGAAAGAGAACCAGTCACATAGCAGAGCCGAAGAAAGGATAACCCCATGGCTGGTGTCAGGTCGGGGCATCTTTCAGGGTCTGGAGTGGTCAGTCAAAGAAAGTGGAGTAGGCAGCCAGGGTCAGTGACTGAGCTGTGATGCGCTCATGTGTTCGAGTGAGGAGGGAGAGAGTGGGAGGCTAGCAGTTGCTTCCTGTCCTTGCTGTGTGTTTCTAAGGATCTCCCTGTGTCAGCCTGCAGGGGACCTAGGATGTCACAGAGACCCGGTCACTCTTCCCAGAGTTGGTCTCTCCTATTCCCATCCTGGGATCAAAGGGACCCTGTCCTCCACAGGAACCCCTTGTTTATTTCCTCAGCTTCCTGATGACCTAGTTTTGTGTCCCCAAGCTTTCTTCCTCCTCTCCCAACCTCTGGTCCATCTCAGTCCTGCTGTGTTGGAAGGAAAGGCTCTGACCTTCCATTCCAGATGGTGGCCCTTGGGCCACATGCCGGTGGGAGCCTAGCCAGGCCCCTACTCCCTGTCGGGCTTTATTCTGTGACTGTGGGGGACTGCCAGAATCAGGGGCACGAGTGGTCCTTTGTTTCTCCAGTCTTCCTGAGCAGGATCCCTCCTGGAGCTGGGGCACTCAGCCATATGCGTCTCACTTGGGAAAAATAATCTCAGCAGCTTATTCTGATTGTAAGCAATATGCACACATGCAGTGGACAAACTTGGGTATTGCAGAATGCATAAAAAAAGAAAAAAGGAAAAGGCTCCGGAAACCCTACTCTTAAAAATTAACCATATTATCTTATCTAAGGAAGGAAATCCTAAGCATTTTCTGGATTGCCCTTGCTGAGCACTTGCATTTGGTTCTACAACACCTTGTCCCCAAATCTTGGAAGCTCAAGTCTCATATAAATAGTGTAATATCTGCATATAACCTCTGCCCTTCCTGGTATGCACTTTAAATCATGTTCATATCACTCATAATCCCTGATAAAGTGTGAATGTTATGTAAATAATTGCTGTATAATATTTTTTCGGGGACAACAATAATAAAAAGGGTCCTTTTACGCCTCATGCAGACATTATTTTTTTTCCCAAACGTTTTCCCCAGTTGATTGAATATACACATGCAAAACCCACACATCTGGAGGATGAACTGCTCCCTCTCCATATGTCTGACTGTGCATGGAGTGTATCTTATCATTCACATATCTATACACACAACAACATATTTAATAATATAAACAATAACAAATACTATGTGATATATTTGTGCATATAGGTTTGCTTTCTTAGAAGCTGTTTTCCTTATTTACTTATTATTTATTGTATGTGTGTGTATGTGGTGTGTGAATGCATGCATGTTTGCACATATAAGTATATGTGTGTACAGGTGAGGGGGTGAGTCAGGAAGCCAGGGGTTGACATAGAATGTCTTCCTTAATCGCTCTCGACTTCATTTACTGAGGCAAGGTCTCTGGCGAGCTCACTGATCTGGTAGTCTTGCTAGCCAGTATGGTCCATGGATCCTTGGTCTCCACCTCCACAAGTGCAGGGATCACAGGCAGCTACCACACTTGCCTGGCCTTCACCTGAGTACTGGGGATCTGTACTCTGGTCCTCATGCAGGGAGTTCATCATCCATTAGGTCATCTGCCTGTGCCCATCAGAACTGCCTTCTTGTCTGAGTCAGCAGTACATTATTATGAACTTATTCCCTTGCCATGCCATGGATTGTTTTTAGCAGTATTCCTTACCCTGCTTTCCCCTTCCTCCCCTTTGCTCCACAGTGCTGGGGTTGGAACCTAGGGCCCTGTTCATGCTAACAAGCTTTCTACACTAGACTTCAAGCTATGCCATATCCCATTACATGATTGTACAGTATCCTACCATGCGGACAGTCCATTGTTCAGAATTCCTTAAACTGGGGTCCATGGATCCTTGAGTATTTATAAGGATTCCTTTGTTGATGGCAGAAATTTTTTGGAGCCATATTTTGTAAAATATAAGCAAAAAGCACCAGGTAGAAAAATCAAGAAAAGAATTTCTCAATGGGTAAAGAACCTGTGTAAGGTTGGGATTCGAAGAAATGAACTTCGGGCATCTGGATGCTGGGGAAATACTGTTCCCAGTGAGCTTGCAGGGAAATAAGTTTCTTGGATGGCGCGAGAGATATGTTGGCTATCTGCCTTCTTCCTCATTCATGGAATGGAATTGAGGTGCTTTGTTCATGACATGGGCAGGTTTGTCCCTTGATAGACCTGAGCCACAGAAGTTACTGGCTTATTGTAAGGTGCAATCAGATGATATATTCATCTGTTGTTACTGGGTTACTGTAAGGTGCAATCAGATATATTCATCTGTTGTTACTGGGCTATTGTACAGGTGCAATCATATATATTCATCTGTTGTTACTGGGCTATTGTACAGGTGTAATCATATATATTCATCTGTTGTTACTGGGCTATTGTACAGGTGCAATCATATATATTCATCTGTTGTTACTGGGCTATTGTACAGGTGTAATCAGATATATTCATCTGTCGTCTGCTCATTATTTGCTCCACTCATCATGCACTTACAGAGGATTCTTAAGTTGTGTTTTGCTGTGTAGCAAATGACCTCAAAGTTGAGCAACTGAAATTACAATAAACAGTATTGTCTTTTCTGAGTTCTGTGGGCCATGAATCCCAGGGGATCTTAGCTTGGTGGTCCTGGATCAGGGTCCCACATGAGATAGAGTCCATGAGGTCAGGTAAAACAGCTTATGACTAAGGACTTGAATCCATCCGCAGGTTCTGCTCTCAGCCCCAGGTTTGCAGGACGCCTCAGTTCCTTACCACGTGGCCCTCTCCAGAGGGCTGCTTGAGTGTCTTTACAACATGGTGACTGGCTTGCCCAGTGTAAACTGAGAGAAAGCCAAGACGAAACAAGGATTATGCTTATGACCTTGCCTGAAGAGTCACACTTATCATTTCTATAATATCTTGGTCACCAGTGAGTCATCCTCGTTCAAGTTAGCTCTAGCTGACATGTGCAGGGATGCGGCTATCGGAATTCAGGGATAATTGGGTACCACCCTGGGGGATAACTATCACTATGATAAGCCAGACTGAGTGCTAAGGACAGAAATGGAATGAGATGGCTTTGCATCTAGGAAAATGATGGTGATGCTGATGTGCACAACTGTAATGACACTCAATCTCTGGTTGAAG
>PVIU01007113.1:0-94780 GCA_004026605.1 Ondatra zibethicus | reverse complement strand
AAATGCGAAGAATCCTAAGTATACACTTAAAAACTTATACTCAACCAAATCAGAAAATGTAAAGAAAATGGATAATTTTCTTGATATATCCCACTTAGCAAAGTTAAATTAAAATTAATTAAATAAACAATTTAAAGAGTCCTAGAACTCCTAGTGAAATAGCAGTAATTAAAAAGTCCCCCCAAGCAAAAAAAAAAAATCTCAGGGCCAGGTGATTTTAGTGCAGAATTCTACCAGACTTTCAAAACGTTAACACCAGTCCTCCTCAAATTATTCCACAAAATAGAAACAGAAGGCACATTGCCCAATTACTTCTAAGTGGTCACAATTACCCTGATACCTAGACCATATTTAGACTCAACAAAGAGAGAGAATTGCATGCTCACTTCTACCGCGAACATAGATGCAAAAATATTCAATAAAATGTTTGCAAACTGAATCCAAGAACACAACAAAAAGATCACTCACCGTGATCAAGTAAGTTTTATCCCAGATGTCCAGGGATAGTTCAACATATGTAAATCAATAAATGTAACCCACAATACAAACAAACAGAAGATAATGGTTACATTATCACCTCATTAGATGTGGAAAATGTCTTTGACAAACTCTAAGACCCCTTCATAGTAAAAAACCTAGAGATAATTTTATCATGTGATACAAGGGACATACTTCAAAATAATAGAGGTGATTTATGGCAAGCTCACAGCCAGTATCAACCTAAATTAAGTGAAACTCAATGCATTTCCACTAAATTCAGAAACAAGAAAAGGCATACTCTCTCCTACCCATTCAAGATAGTGCTAGAAATCTTAGCTAGAGCAATAAGACAATTTGCAGATGATATGATAGTATACATTAAGTGACCCTAAAAGTTCCACCAGAGAACTCCTACAAATGATAAAAAAAAAACTTTCAGCAATGTAACTGGATACAAAATTAATTCACAAAAAAAGCCCTCCTATTTACAAATGTCAAATGGCCTGAAAAATAAATTAGGGAAACAATACCTTTCACAATAGCTTCATGGTAAGTGTGTGTGTGTGTGTGTGTGTGTGTGTGTGTGTGTGTGATTACAACCAAGCAAATGAAATATGTGTATAATAAAATCTTTAAGACACTGAAGAAAGAAATTGAAGAAGATATCAGAAGATGGATAGATCTCCCATGCTCATGGATTGGTAGGATTAAAATAGTAAAACTGGCCACCCTTCAAAAAGCAATCTAGAGATTCAATGCAATCTTCACCAAAATTCCCACATAATTCTTCATAAAACTTTAAAGGACAATTTTCAGCTTCATATGGGAACATGAACACACAGCAAGGATAGCTAAAACAATCGTGAATAAAAGAACTACTGAAGGTATGATCATCCCCAATCTCAAAAATTGTACCACAGAGCTATAGCAATAAAAACAGCATGATATTGGCATACAAATAGACATATGGATAAACTGAATTAAATTGAAGCCTCAGACTTAAGTCCACACACCTATGAACTTCTGATTTTTTTTATAAAGAATCCAGAACACATGCTAGAATAAAGACAGCATCTTTAACAAACTGTGCTAGTCAAACTTGACTGCTGCGTGTAGAGAACTCCAAATAGAACCATACTCATCACTGTACAAAACTCCACTCCAAGTGGATCAAATAGAACCATAGTCATCACCGTACAAAACTCCACTCCAAGTGGATCAAATAGAACCATAGTCATCACCGTACAAAACTCCACTCCAAGTGGATCAAAGACCACAGCGTAAGGCCAGATACACTGAATATAACCCCATTCATTTGCCCTGAAGAATCCATATAAGTAAATCAAGAAATGTTGGGAAATTCTTTAAACATGATGGGACAAATGAGAAGAGAATCTATAGCCTGAAACTTGATTAGAAAAAAAGAAAACTGGAATACATTATGGGTCTTGATGTGAGATCACCCTCTATATGCTGTGAATACCATTGGTTGATACAGAATCTGCTTTGGGCCTATTGTGGCACAGAATTGAGTAAGGCAGGAATTCCAAGCAGACAGAAGAGGAAAGAAGGTGGAGTCAGGGAGATGCCATGTAACCACAACAGTAGACAGATGCCAGACACTCCATGGAACCTTACCGGTAGGTCACAACCACATGGTGATATACAGATTATAGAAATGGGTTAATTTAAGATCTAAAAGCAAGCTAGGAATATGCTAGAGTTGTTGGCCAAGCAGTGTTGCAATTAATACAGTTTCAATGGAATTATTGCAGGTCTGGACCACCAGGAAATGAATGAGCAGTCTCCATCAATAGGATCTAATGGGAGTATGGGCAAGAAAGGAGAATTCTAGTGAATAGAAAGTAACCCATGGGTAGAGCTCTTGCTTAGCATGTCCAGGACCCTAGATTTTAATCTTCAAAACTACAGAAGCAAAGGGGAGGCTCTACAAGATTTAACTGTGACTATCCAGGTAATCCACAGGTGTGGAAGGAAAGCTCTGTGGAGAAGGCAAAGCCTTCAGACCTGTAAGAATCACTTTGCTTAATTCACACACTTTCTCTCTCTCTCCTGGATCTCTAAAATGATGGATTTTTTATTTTGACCAACTACTCTCCCTACTTTACCTCTAGTTCCCTCTTAGTCAATAAGCTTCCCATCTATGTCATGACTTCCCACCCATCCTTGGTCCACTTCACATTGTCACCAGAAAGGTCATGAGCCCCAGACACTCATCAACTGAAAGCATTTTATATGAACATCATTGGGTTTCTAAAGACTTGGATATTAAATTCATTTATTTACCTCATCATTCTCTAAAACTTTGGGAGCTCATTTTTCAAATATGCAGCCTACATTAACCTCTTTAAGTGTGCCTATGATGTGTGTATTTGGTGTCCTTGAAATAGGCCCTACTGAGAACAACTCTTGGTAAATTAATCGATTCAGTATTGACAGTTCTAGCATCTGACATTCAATGCACTTACAGGAGATCTAGACTGATACACTTTCAGTTTATTACCATCAAACCATTAGCCACTCATGTGCTTCCTGGAGAAGCTAACTGGGGAAACTTTGCAGATGCATTTCACAGGACCTGGGATTGAGCTCTGTTCTGTGAGAGGACGGCTTAGAGGTTCAGAAAATGGAAGGCGACCCAAAGGTGAAATGCCAGCTTTGTGCATTCCAAGCACAGACATTGTAAATGTGACTGTCACTCACAGAAGCACCAGAAGCCAAAGGGATCAGCAACACTCCTATCATTTAATAACTCATAGACTCAAAACTGTATTCCTGGGATCCTGGGGATATGTGGCATTACTTTGAAAAATAACTTCACTGGTAATTCTCTTCTGTCACTGGGGTGGGGGGGTCATAAAATCTAACATAGGAATTTAACATTAGATAAAGGATGAGTGTAGTAGCAAAGGGAAATTACCAGTCAGGTTCCATTTAGGAAAAGTGAAAGGATACTAGGAGTTTTCAGTCTTGAATGGGATGGAAGAGCCAAAAAGAAAGGCTAAAGTTAAAACCATCTGATTGGCAAAGCAAAGGGAAGTAACGGTCACCATGACTGAATGAGGCCCTTTTCCTGTTTACGCTGATTCGCAGAATGCCAAGAGACTTGTAGCTTCAGAAACTACAGAGCCCCTGGGCCTGAGGCCACCAGGAGTTGCTTCTGCTGGGACTACAATTCACCTGCTATTCCAACTGCTTCAACAGATCCCTGGAGCCTGCACAGCACAGCCACAGCTACGACTGCCATTCGCTGAAAGTGACTTCAGATGAGGGATGAAGCCCCTTTCTCTCTCTCTTGAGAAAAAGCAAAGCTGCCTCTTCTAGCCAGGACCTGACCCAGCGGGCCTTATGAGTGCCAGAATATCTGAAACATCTGAAAAGGTTTCACAGGACCCACAATGAAGCAAGATAGAAGATGGTTGTGTGATCAAGTGTGAAAACACAACAGATGAACACTGGCACACCACACAAAACAAGCCCCATCGAAGAGTTCTGGCTCATGTAGATAGCTGTTGCCTATTACTGGTTATGGCGGGGGCTTTCTGTGTTCTTCACTCACTTCTGCATTAAATGTGTTGATATACTCAATTGTAGCATTATCTCTTATTAGCAGCCTCTAACAATCTTCCAAAAGCTAACCCCAAACCTCTTGGCACAACCCTAAGCTCTCTAGCAGGCTCTTCCTAACACAGCATTCCACTACTGATGGACTCCCACAGCTCCTGTGATATACAAACTTCCTCCTGGCAGCAGCTGCAGGTGTTCCTGGTGGTCTTTGGCCACAAAGCATTACACTTCCAACTTTCAATCTGCTGCCAAGCCGGAGTATTGGGCTGATGATCAGTGTAAAAAGTGACCATAGAAAAATATGCATCTTGTCTGATCTAAGCAATTGAGCAATGTTAGGATTTGGATTTAAAATCTCCCCCTGCCCAACACTGGCTAATGTTTTGAGCTCCTCTTCCCCCAAGTGATTGTGAATTTAGAGACTATGTGTCTTTAGTTGGTGTTTTATTCTTGTGAAAAAACACCATGACCACAGCACCTCTAGTAAAGAAAAACATTTCATTGGGGCTGACTTACAGTTCAGAGGTTTAGTCCATTACCATCCCGGCAAGAGGTATGGTGGCATTCAGGCCCAGATGGTGCTGGAGAAGGAGTTAGGAGTTGTGAGTTCTAAATCTGGACTTGCAGGAAGCAGGAAGTGGCAGTGAGCCTGACTTAAACTTCTGACATCTCAAAGCTAACCCCCTATTGACACACTTCCTTCAACAAAGCCACACCTACTCCAACAAGGTCACACCTCCAACAGTGCCCCTCCCTATGGATCTATGGGGACCATTTTGATTCAAACCACTACACTGTGCAACCTTTAGGAGGTGGGGCTTGGCAGATGAAAATAGGCCACTTGCCATGGGCCTTCAGAGGTTGTACTCTTGCTCTCACTTCCTGCTGTGTTTCCTAGTCCACAGCCAGGAAAGAGCTCTGCCTCACACTCCAACTACCATGCTCAAGATCCATTCCATCAGATCACACCGAGGTCTCCTAAAACTGTGAGCCAAAATAAATATTCCCTACTTCAGGTTGCTTCTGCCAAGTATTAAGTCACAGCAGTTCAGACTAATACTGGTTTCTGTGTAAGATGGTGAACAAGAGACCAACCTCTGCGTGAACTAGTAAAGAGAAGAGTCAGACTTTGTGTTTGTGCTTGCCTGCTTGTTTTCTAAAGAGAGAAGGAAAGAATGGGCATGAGTTGGGTGGGTGGGGAGGATCCAGGAGGAGTTTGGGAATGGGAAACTGTGATCAGAATGTACTGTATGAAAAAATAGTTCTCAACTGAAAAATTTTATACATATATATATATATATAAAGAAAAATGGGCTGTATTCCAAAAAGAGATAAGAAATAGCTTCAGAAACCCAGAAAGAAGGTTAAAGGTCCTGGAAACATACAGAAGAAAAGATGGGCAACCGAGGAATGAAGTCAAATAGCCCCAGTCATCAGGACAGTCTCCTGGTGGAGAGTAAAGGAAACAGAAGCCGTTTCCAAAGTGTAAGCCGAACAGTCCTGCTTTCAGAATAAGCCCAAATTCTCAAAAGCCTCAAAGCCAGGTGCACTTTTTAATGGATTAAGGATTCCTCTGGCAAGTTGGTGGTAGGAAGCTTATTTTTTCATATTGTGTGACTCAGTGGGTGCCATCTGAGGGAGAATACTATAAAAAATAAAATAAAAACTAAAAAGGGCTAGGCTATACCAGGGGCCCAAAGAGCAGGTAAGTGCCACAGATAGTTTAGCCACAACCCCAGGGTGAGGGAAAGTCCAGAAAAATAGGTGTGGAGAGTAGGAGGGCTAGTTATTGATAAGCTCCAGGCAGAGGAGGCTCAAACTAGGAAGTGCAGGAAAGGTAGCCTTTCCCTTGGTGGCAACTGATCAGGTCTTGTCAACTGAGAACAACCTTGGAATCAGACAGAGGAAAGGCTAATCATTGGAAGATCAGATTCTGGAGCCATCTATCTGTCCCTCACTGCCATAAAGCCTGAGAAGCCCTCTACCCTGCTCTCTTGTCCTCCACCCTAATGTGGCCCTGTTATATCTGTTCCATTATTCCCCTTAACTCTTTACACAGCTGGTTTTTATCTCCCCTCCCTTGAAAGCACCTTCCACCAGTTCCCCCAATTACTAAATTACTGACCTCTGTGGGTATTCCAAATGGAGAACACACATCTGGAGATATATGTCAATGGAACATATATACCACATCCCTACACACCAGGCACCTATGGTATAAACATTTTTCTCATTAAAAATTGGCTCCTGGGTTGAAGAGATGACTCAATGAGTAAAGAGCTTTCTGTATAAGGATGAGTTCAGATCCTATGCAAAAAACCAAACATGATGATGTGATCTTATAACCCCAGTCCTAGAGAGGCAGAGAACTGGATCTCCAGAACTTGTTGGCCACACAGTGTAGTTAATTGGTGAGCTCCAGACTCAGTTTGAGACCCTGTCTTAGGAAATAGCATGTAGAGCAGAGGAGAAAGACACCCAAAGATTCTACATGCACATACACAGGCAGGAGCACCTACACACATGTGCACACCACGAACATACACACACACACACACACACACCACACATGCACACACACATACACAGACACATGGCTCCCACTATATATTCTACTCTGCAATGTTGTTTTCTTTTTCATATGACATATCACATTTGTCTGTCTGAACGCATGTAAATGTCCTTCCTCTTCAATGCTTATCTAGCATTCCTCAGTTGATGGAGCATAGCTTATTGAACGTGTTCCTGAGTATTGAGCTGTTCTCAGTTTGGGAAGTTATAATAATACTGCAGTGGACATCACCACACAGGTCTTCACGCATTGCTGAGCTCTGTAGATTAAATTCACAAATGAGGATGGTAAGGAGGTACATATGGGAGGAGTTAGAGGGCAGGATGAATATCATCAAAACATATTATGTAAAACCCTCAAAGTATTAATAGAAAAAATTAATTCCCAAAGGAACAAATGAAAGCCTATGAGCATATTGAGCTCATTTTTGGAATAGTGTCTCCTGAGCTTATCATCTAAGGCGTTTGCATCCCCCACACACTCCATCCCTTTACCTGGATCTTTATTTCCTTTTGTGCCATGGTGTTCACCACCATCAGAGAGAGCAGATCATTATTTGCTAATTGTTTTCTCCATGGGCACAGAAACTTTGGCTATTGGTTTACTGTCACACCCAGATTATTAGTGTTATACTTACTTATTTAGTTTGTATGTGTGTGTGATCATGTGTGTACACACATGCTGTGGTGTTTGTGTGGCAGTCATGGGACAATTTGTGGGATCGATTCTCTCCTGCCATGTGGGTCTCAGGGACAGAATCAAGTTCTCAGGCTTGGCAGCAAGCACCTTTACCACTGAGCCATCGTGCTGACCCACAACCTGGGTCTACTTAGTAAATAAGCATTTATTTATTTATTTATTTATTTATTTATTTATTTATTTATTTATTTATTCCTTTGCCCATTTATGAAGTATACATTGAGCACGTATTTCTTTGCTTTTATCTGCTCTTCCTCCAGCTATAACAGGAGCAGCAAATTCTAGATACTACTGTCCCTTATTGAACAATAGTGGAGAGCAGACTTGGACCACCCCATGGCCTAGGGTGAAGCCAACTTGAGATAACAGAGCCCTGAAGAACCACAGCCTAAATGCTGACCCATGAACAAGAGAAAGAATTGTAAGCAGAAGCTGGTGGGATGTTTGTCATGTAGCTTGACTCTAGCCATAACTGACTGATCCAGTGGGGAAATCATGTTACTAAAGTATTCTCAGTCTGACTGCCCTTTGCTTTCCATAGGCAGTTATATGGAGTCATTCACAATGGTCCACAAGTTTTCTTTTTCCGCAACATAGTTTGACTGACATGTTGCTCTGCTAAAAATGCTTCTATCTACTATTTCTATTTTTCTTTTTTATTTTTTGTTGTTTTTATTGAGCTATATTTTTCTCCACTCCCCTTTCCTTCTCTTCCCTCCCATTCTACCCTCCCCCATGGTTCCTATGCTCCCAGTTTACTCAGATCTTGTCTTTTTCTACTTCCCACGTAAATTGAATCCATGTATGTCTCTCTTAGAGTCCTCTTTGTTGTCTAGCGTCTCTGGGACTATGAATTGTAGGCTAGCTTTTCTTTGCTTTATGTCTAAAAGCCACTTATGAATAAGTACATATGATATTTGTCTTTCTGGGTCTGGGTTACCTCACTCAATATGATGTTTTCTAGATCCATCCATTTGCCTGCAAATTTCAAGATGTCATTTTTTTTTCTGCTGTGTAGTACTGCATTGTGTAAATGTACCACATTTTCCTTATTCATTCTTCAATTGAGGGGCATGTAGGTTGTTTACAAGTTCTGGCTATGACAAACAATGGCTGCTATGAACATAGTTGAGCACATGTCCTTGTGGTAGGATTGATCATCCTTTGGATATATACCCAAAAGTGGTATTGCTGGTCCTTGAGGTAGGTTGTTTCCTAATTTTTTGAGAAATTGCCATACTGATATCCAAAGGGGCTGTGCCAGTTTGCACTCCCACCAGCAATGGAGGAGTGTTCCCTTTACTCCACATTCTCTCCAGCATAAGTTGTCATCAGTGTTTTTGATCTTGGCTAGTCTTACAGGTGTAAGCTGAAATCTCAGAGTTGTTTTGATTTGCATTTCTCTGATGGCTAAGGATGTTGAGCATTTCCTTAAGTGTCTTTCAGCCATTTTAGATTCCTCTGTTGAGAGTTCTCTGTTTCGGTCTGTACCCCATTTTTTTATTGGATTATTTGTTCTTTTGATGACCAATTTCTTGAGTTCTTGGTATATTTTGGAGATCAGCCCTCTGTCCTACGTGGGGTTGGTGAAGATCTTTTCCCATTCTGTAGGCTGTCATTTTATTTTGTTGACCATGTCCTTTGATTTACAGAAGCTTCTCAGTTTCAGGAGGTCCCATTTATTAACTGTTTCTCTCAGTGTCTGTGCTGCTGGGCTTATATTTATGAAGTGGTCTCCTATTGAGCGCCTATTTCGTGCCAACAGTTCTAAACTCTAGCGATGTGGTACTAAAGATGCCAGAAAAACCTCTCACACTTGTTAAATAAACGAAAAGGATTTGTTTTGAGTTTTGTGATGGCTAATCTTGGTGGTCAATTTCACTATGTCTGGAACCAACTATTTCAAGCAAAATGCTAGGAATTTTAGTAATCAGATTATTTGAGGTGGGAAGATACATCTTCTAGTGGCAGCCCACAAAAAAGGACATGGAAGAAGAAAGTTTTGCTTTTTGCCTGCTTGCCCTCACTCTCACTGCCAAATTCACCTACCCTGTTTCTGTGGATGGTATCCCAACACAGGCTGAAGACCAGCAGTTCCCCAGGAATCCTCCTGGACTCCAGCACTAGATTGGAGCTGCTGAGACATCGAGCCTCTTGGATTGAGCAACCTTTCTGTTGTGAAACCGCCATTGTTGCACCTTTGAGCTAACCCTGGGAGTATGTCTAATAATGCCCTTTGTTATCAGTTTTATTTGCCCTGCTCTTTAGAGAACTCCGACTAATAACACAGATGGCAAAATCTTGTCACTGGGAAACTCTTTAATCATTTCAAAGCCTACTCCATTTCCTCTTCCATCTAACAAAATTCTGGTTGATTGTTTCATCATTGCAGAAAAACGTCGCAGGGTTATGGATCAATCCTGGGTAGAAAGGCAGTCTGTTCTTATATATGTGGCTGCCCAAGCCACACAGGAAACAGGAAAACAGCTCATCAGAATGTTCCACGAGGGCCACTTCCTCCTGCTAATGAAAAGAAACTGGACGAGACAACTGATATTTTCCTGACATCTCTGACATTCAGCTAGTAATAATGATGTTTACTGGAGCCCGGATGTCTAAAATTAAACCTCTCATTTCATTTTTTTTTAACATTGTCACTTAATCCATTAAAAACTAGCTGCAACTGTGAGCAACATACGCCATTCAGGAAGCCACAGCTGGAAAGAGTTCAGAAAGGGCTCAGAGAGAGGGAGAGCCTGCCACATGGGGAAGGGTCGGAGCTGGGTCCTCCAAGTAGGATCGGCAAATCCTGCTCACAACTGCTGGCATTTCCATCCCAAACTCTGAGAACTGCACAGACCAAGGAGTGAAAAACCCTGGAGCTCCTTCTCCTACCTGCAAGTCTGGGATCATAGTGTGTGGCATGAATTCTAGTCGGTCTTAATAATGAAAGCTTGGAGTCAGATATCAGGGTAAATGCTGAAAGATTAGAGAAGTAAAGGAGCCATCCACTAGTAGACTTCTTACCTCTATCAAATCTTCAGACCAAAAGGGTTGAGCTCCTGTCTACTTTCACCTTATTATATTCCTCTCTCCGTCCAGCCATATCACTGCCTGTCTCCCCCTCCCTAGTGCTGGGATTAAAGGTGTGAGATCCCAAGTGCCGGATGAAAGGTGTGAGCTCTGTTTCTTTTTTAAACTGGTTACATCTCAAGCAGCCCAGGGTGGCCTTGAACTCCTGATCTTCCTGCTTCTACCTCCCAAGTGCTGGGATTAAAGGTACGTGCCACCACTGCCTGGCCTTTATGGTTAACTAGTGCTTACCTCCTCCCTCTGACCTTCTGGCAAGCTTTATTTGTTAGAGCACAAACAAAATATTACCACAATAGTGTGTTTGCCAAGCAAGGAGTGGATGCTTAGTGTGGCCAAGCAACATTAGATAACTAGTTATGTATGGCA
Organism: Ondatra zibethicus; assembly: GCA_004026605.1. Classification (NCBI taxonomy): domain Eukaryota; kingdom Metazoa; phylum Chordata; class Mammalia; order Rodentia; family Cricetidae; genus Ondatra; species Ondatra zibethicus. Next base: position 83,982 of record PVIU01007113.1, on the reverse strand, counting down.
GTTATCTGATTTGAAACCCAGCCGTTTTGCAATTAAAATTCTGCCTTTGGTGGTTGTAATGGTTTGAAAGAAAATGGTCACCAAAGGGAGTGGCACTATTAGGAGAGGTGGCCTTGTTGGAGTGGGTGTGGCCTTGTTGGAGAAAGTGTGCCCTGTAGAGGCGGGCTTTGAGGTCTCCTAAATGTTTAAACCTTGTCTAGTGTCTGAGTTCATTTTCTGTTGCCTGCATGTCAAGATGAACTCTCAGCTCCTTTTCCAGCACCATGTCTGCCTATAGGCCAAGCAGCATACTCCCAGCTGCCTGGTTTCCCACCATAATAATAATGCATTAAATTTCTGAAACTATAAGCTATCCAATTAAAAATTTTCCTTTATAAGAGTTGCCGTGGTCATGGTATCTCTTCACAGCAATAGAAACCCTAACTAAGATAGTAGCTAACTGCTTTTCTGGGACTCTGAGAATCTTCCCGGCTGTGAGTTGGTTTGGCATTTTTCTGCACAGGCACAGAACTCTGTCTAATCAATCAGGCCATCCCCTTACCTATCACAAAGTTCCTCCGCTACGAGTGACCCTCTGGTTGGACAGCCTGTGCTCACCACTCCTATCACCCCCAGGCTCTGAAGTTGTTCTATGGGGCCTCTTCATCAGTCTAGTGTTGTGTTTCGTTATACAGTACTACTGAACAGCCCAATAAAGGTGACTTCCGGGACATCAAGCCTGATTTACAGATCTCACAAACTATGAAATGCCACTTAAATGACATTTTCTGGAGTCCTCATAATGGGGCATCCACACAATTTTTAAAGGATTGACTTTCCGTGCTTCTGGTACCATGCCAGTATATAGACCCCAAATACGGATTGGTAAAATTAAGCAAGGCACTGATAGCTCACTGATCCCCATCCCAACTCACCACAGTAAAGAGAAATAACTTGACAATTATGGAGCTCCAAGGATAATACAATGTTGCCTCTCTCCTCTACCACCATTCCCGAATTAATTAGAGTTAAGCCAAAACTGATGTAATGAGGGTAGCGGAACAGAGACTAGATTCAGTGTGGAGCTCAGCCTTCCACAGGGAATAGTCCTGTTTTATTTTGATCTAAGACTTTTGATATCTCTACTGTGGTTCCATTTTGCACATGGTGGAAAGGGCAAGTGCTCCTGGGATTCTCAAAGAGAATCCTTTTTCCTCAGATACATTTCTTTTAGTTTTTGTTTGTTTGTTTTTGTTTTTGTTTACTGTTGTATTTTTTTTCTTCCTCAATGTGTTCCTGTAGGGAGTATGGACCTAGATGTAAGAGATAAAGGGTACAAAAGGCTGGCTGTTCACCCATCTGTCATAGGAGGGGCACATGGTCTGCTCCTTACAAGCTCCATACCTGGAGACCCTGGTCAGGGTTCAGAGAAAAGCCTACAGGGCACTCAATGAGGCTTTTGTCCTTTATTACCAAAACTTCCCCGAGATATCTGCAAGCTGGAGTCACTGTCACAAAAGAAATGAAACATCCAAGGGGCTGCCTGATCCACTTTTCCCTGCTGGCCTCAGAGAACAGGCAAATCGTAACTTTCATTTTCTGTAAGTTGGCGGCAATTATATGGAGGGCCTTGCATCAGACAATGAAGAGTTTTATATACTTTTGTTGTGCAATCATCTTCAAAGCCATGAGTCTCTATTCATCTTGAAATGTCTGAGAAGACAGACTTATTCATGGGAAATCCTTTTTCCTGCTATGGGACACTTTCTTTCAGTCTGTATAGCATAAATGAAGGGAATCTACCCACAAACCATTGTATAAGCAATGTAGTAAACATTCTGTAAGTGTTCTGGCTTTGGAACCCCAGACTCAAGTTTCCCAGTATAGCTCATCATTTCCCCAACAAGGATTTCAGGAGAAAGTGGAGTCATTGGCTGTTAGAAATAAATGACCATGTGTGAATTTGGGGACAAACAAAAAATGAGGGGACTTTATTAAAGAGAATACGTTATTTTTTTCTCCCTTAGATTTTGTCTTATTAGGCATTAATATGCATTTTTTAAAGAGGAAAATACAAATAAGCAATGAACCAAAGCAAAACCTACAAATCATACCTGATCTGCCACAAAATAAAACTGTAGCAATAGTTTGGTGGTTAATAGTGTAGCATTGTTATCAATGCATCTCTCTCTCTCTCCCTCACTCTCTGTCTGTCTCGTGTGTGTGTGTATTCCCAAATGGGAAAATGCTATTGCTAGTGTTTTATAACTTTCTCTTTGACTGTCAATCAAGTTATTTGCTCCATAAATTTTCAGCACATTAAAAATATGTTAAAATATATCATTTTTCCTCTAGTGGTAAAATGTAAGTATGATTTTGTTGACATTCTCTAATAAGCTATTATTACAGGAAGGTAATTTTTGTGTCCGTGTCTGATGTGGTGTGTGCGTGTGTGTGCATGTGTGTGAAAACCAGGCACCTTGCTGTATTCTTTGTTAGTTCTGACGGTGTTTTGGTCAACTACTCTGAGTTTGCACCACTAAGAATCACCTTAACTAGAAATAAAGATAATTTTGTGTGTTTGAAATTGTTGCTTCCATCCCATAGCACACTTCTGTGAAGCAAGCCACGGATTCTACTCTCCCTTGGCCTCCCTCACCTTCGCCAGTCTCTCAAGGACATACACATGCAGGTCAGTGTTTGAACAATGCTGGATCCTGGTCAACACTGAGGCCTCTCTGCTCATCTTTTAAGACTTGTGGCCATTTCTCAGGAGATAAACTGGCCAGCACCAGCCTATTGCCCATCCCTAGTGGGGCTGTCAGTACAACCCACAGGCACCAAAGGCCAGAATGCTTAAATCAGGAAAGAGAAAATCACTTAAATGTGTTCCTCTTTTTAGTGTGTCTGTGTGTATGGCGTTATTTGTTTATGTTAATGTTCATTCATGAGTCTGTAGAGTGGAGGGAGGGGAAAGGAGCCTGAAGCAGCCTCAGGTGGTACTCCTTAGGGATGCTTCAAGTTGTTTTTTGAGATGGGATCTGGGACCTACAGCTCACTGAGCAGGCTGGACTGGCTGGTCAGGGAGCTACAGGCTCTGTCTGTCTCCAGCTCTTCGGCCCTGGGACTGAGAGAACATGCCACCACAAACAGTTCTTGACAATGGTGCCAGGAATCAAAACCAGGTCCCTGTGACTGCGAGACAAACACTTCACCAGCTGAGCTACCTGCCCTGTCCTCCCATCTGTTTATATGGGCACCTTTGTTACTCCTATTCCTGACTTTCTGTATGTGTTTCTTGTATACAGCATAAAACTAGGCTTTGATTTGAGAATCAATGTTTTATTTTCTAGTTGTCTTCTAATAGCTCATTTTCCACAGTCTACTAGTAAGACATGCTTGGCATTAGTTCTCCATATCACTTGTATCACTGCTTCAAACTTATAAAGATTTTTATATATATAACCACAATATATAATATGTTATATATACTATTTGTCATATGTGATAAAGTACATTACATATAGTAGTCATATATAATATATTTACAATATCTAACATATAATCACAGATGATTGCATTTAATTAGAAAACACTGGAGGGGATGACTTCTTTGTATTTAAGAGTCACCTGAATAGCAATTAAAGTTAACACATATTGACTGCTGCATGCCACAGGTAATGGTGATTTTTGCAGCAACATACATTTTTGCAAAGGTCAGCAGCACATGATTTAAAAAATAATAATAATAATTTCTTATGCCTGTTTTTATGGCTCAGAAATTCACAAGGGACCCATCTGGATGGTTCTGGCTCAAGGTTTCCCATTAAGTCACAGGCAAGATGCCACTGGCTAAGTCTAAGGACCTGAACAGATGGCTCTAAACAGTTCTCAAATTCTTTGACACTCTATGACACCTCACATAGTCCTGGGATTCCCTTATCATGAGTCCCTTGAGAGACATGCTTTCTTTCCCTGCACAAAGCAGCTGCAGGAGTGGAGAACCTAGCTTGGTCCCTCAGTCTTCAGACGCAGATGAGATTTTTTTGGTGTTTCTCTACAGTCCTCTTGTGGCCATCTCTGATATTGTTTTAGTGCTAAGAAAATGATAAAAATTCACCCAATATTTACAGAAATATCTAATTATAGCCCTAAATGCAGAGCTTTGAAGAGTGTTTACTAGGGGCAGTGGGGAATACACAGTCATTCAGTTCACCCTTGAAAAGTTTAGTATTAACAGAGCAAGAAACTCAGCAACCAAACTATTAAATTCTGTGGTACATGATATGGCACAAAGGTAGATCAGAAGTCTAGTTCTACTCCCTACACACAGCACCTTCACCACCGCCTTTGCTATCACCACCGTCACCACCATCCATACATCCATCATCACCACCACTACCTCTGTCACTATCCCCACTGTCACCATCACCACAACCACTGTCTCTTCCTCCCTAACCACAGACATCATCGTCATCAGTGCTCCATCATCACCACCACCACCATTACTGCCACCATCACACCAGCAACACCATAACCACATTTGTACCACCACTACCACTACCATCATCAGCATCACACAGACACCATCATCATCCATGCCCCATATCACTACCATCCCCGTTATTACCACCGACTCCTCCATCCCCACTATCTACCACCTTCACGGCCACTCTCATCATGATTACTGCAAACACCGCAAACACCATCCCAAATTTGAAGCTACCAATGTGGACTTTTGCAATAAAGTTAATAGAGTCAACAGCAAATAGAACAGATTAGCTATAGAAATAACGTTTGTGCAGAAACTTTTACTTTGCTAAAAACATCCACATTTTGCTATCAAGACCCCACAACAGCCCTAAGAGACAAGGCGGGTAGTAGTTCCACCTTTTTGGTTACTTTGCTTTTGAGATTTTCATACAAAGAAACATAAAAGGAAACCTAACAAATTCCCACATACCTGCTGCCAAGAACTGACAGATTATAATTTTGTCATATATATCTCAGTTCTTTAAAAGAAGAAAATAACTTTTGCCCGGTGATCTTGTTTGCTTCCAATTTCCAGGAAGATCTATATATGTGGAGGGGATCCCAGGTGTCCACGGGGATCTATATATGTTTTTCTTTGGTTTCACCTTCCTATTTGGCTTCTCTAGGCTTGTGAGCGATAAGCTTAGTGTCCTTTGTTTATGGCTAGAGTCCACTAATGAGTAGTACATACCATAATCATCTTTTGGGTTTGGGTTTTATTTGGGTTCTAAGGTCCGAGCTCCGGTCTTCACGCTTGTGCTACAAACATTTCACCAACTGAGCTATTACCCTGGCCCCAAGTCCCTATCTTTTAAGTATTTTAACATCTGTTCTGCTATGGTCACAGTTAGAAGACAGGACTTTTCTATCCAAGGCTTAAAAGTGGCCATCTCAGTGGCACAGGGCTTAGAAAGGACAGAACTGACTGCCCCAGCTCCAGTGACCACCATTGTCCCTGACCAAGACTTCCTTCATCAGATGGCATCGGGAGTGGCTGGAGCAAATCTTAGTGACTTACTAGAGAGATAAGCAGTTTTCCTCACCTTATATTTACTAGCCAGAGGGCCCTGGGAAAGTTGACTGGATTCTCTGTGATGTGTTCCTCATTCATAAAAATGGAATGTATAGATACTGTGTCATAGAGCTGAAAGATGCTACATACAAAGCAACAGAACTAGAGTTGGCATAGTTATGGCATATACTTAGACCATATTCATCCTTTTACATTCTTCCCTGCCCTGCACAAGTCCCTTTTTCCCCAGTGTACACACGCTCACACGCACACACACACATACACAAACACACATACACAAACACACACACACACACACAAACTCCAGGACCCATCCACCTTTCATATAATGCCGTCTGGATTTCCCTGACTCGATAGAGTTTTTCTGGGGTAGTTCATTATAGGATGGTTCTTTTGTGTTCTATCCCCTAAATTTCTTCAAATTTTAGGTTGACCACCTGTAGCTTTTGCACTTAAACTAGATTTTTGGTCTATGTGTAGGGCCTAATGGTGCATCCCTGTAATCCCAGTACTCAGGTGGAAGAGGCAGGGAGATCACGTCTAGTTCAAAGAGAGTCTTATCTACCTGGTAAGTTCCAGGATAACCAGGAACATAGATTCTGTCTAGTACAAACAAAGGAAAGGATTTTAGGTCTGTTCTAGGCTGAGTTCTTCTTAAGCAGTACTCCAGGGTTTTCTCCCAATAAATGACCCAGAAAGTATCGTCTCCACAGTTTTTCCTCAGCAGATAACTCACCTCTCATTCTTGTTGATCATTTATTTCTCATTCCTTAAAGACCAGCAGCTTCACTCTGTCTGTGTCAATGGTTCCTGAAGTGCGAAGTGCCCACTGAAACCAAGGATTGGTGTCTCCGGTTTTATTAAAACTTTTCTTTTCCATGTTTATGAGGTTCTTCTGTTTACAGGTGGCCCTGATGGTACAAATATCTCTGCTCCCTTCCTAGTCTATTCTGGCCAGGGTTTCCTTGGTGTTCTTCCTGTGACCAGTGGCATTGCTTCTCCTTTAGTGTCTTCAAATTGACTCTCATTCCTGCAAGGAATTCTACTTCTCTCACATCACTCCTCTCCTCTCTCTCTCTCTCTCTCTCTCTCTCTCTCTCTCTCTCTCTCTCTCTCTCTCTTTCTCTGTATGTGTGTGTGTGTGTGTATACATATACACACACATAAGTTTATGTGTATTTTGCCTGCATGTATGTCTGTGTACCACACACCTGCCTGGTGCCCATGGAGGTCAGAAAAAGGTATCAAGGTAACAGATCCCCTTGGAAATGGAGTTACAGATGGTCATGAGCCACCATGTATGTGTTGGGACTTGAACCTGGCCAGTTATCTTCAAGAAAAACAAGTGCTTTCAACTACTCAGATGAATGAATTAAATTGCTAGATTCCATAGCACATGACATGCAGCATTAAAGTCCCCAATACTACAACAGATTTGAGATGAGACTGCCTTTCAGACTCTCACACAGCTGTGTTCTAGGAGAGACACTACAGTCTGAGGGAAATGGCAACCAGGTCTCCGGAACGGAGCAGGTGACCCTGAGCCTGACACAGTAAGGTTGAGAGTGTGGTAAGTGAGAATAGGGCTGCAGATTTGACTTTTTAGGACAGTACCCATCTTGCCCCCCAATACTGGCCATGAAGTTTAGAAATGTTGATTGCAATAAACTATATAACTATTGCTAGAAATAGTAATTTAGGGCTGTTGTAAACAGAAAAATGTAATTGTTTAAATTTTTAAATTATTTATGGTGTGTGTGTGTGTGTGTGTGTGTGTGTGTGTGTGTGTGTGTGTGTGTGTGTATGCCTGTACATGTATCTAGGGTGCATGTATGGAGATGAGAAAATCTGTGGGAATCTGTTCCACGAACCAAACTCAGGTTATCCTTCTTAGCACCAAGCCCATTACCAACTGAGCCATGTTATTGGCCCAAGACAAATTATAAAATATCTTGGAATGGGGAAGAGTCTGGTAAAATAAATAAATAAATAAACCTCAAGTGTGCCTCCAATGTCCCTCCACCCCAGTTTCCAACTCATCTGCTTCATTTGGGCTGAGAGTGTGTCACGTAGGCCCCTGGCCTGAGGGCATGACGCCTCAAAATGTCTGAGGCTCTGGCAGTTTTCCTGCATGAGTCACTGTGCTCCACTCCTTCTGTGGCTCTTTGTGCTATTGCACTGTTTCTCAGCCACACCTATTGACCTACCATTGCTTCCCTTTGCCACCTAATGAGACTATCTTTTGAGTTCTCTTCCCCAGCTGTCATGATCATTTCTTCTCTGTTCACTTGGTTGGAATTTTCAGAAAAGTCTTTTCAACGTTTTGTTTTCAACATTCCTGTTTTTAAAAGTGCGCCTGTGTTAGGCATTTTTCTCACTGCTATGACAAAATCACTCAGAGTACTGATATGAAGGAGGAAAGATATATTTGGGCTTAGAGTTTCGATCCTTGACACTTGGTCCCAACACCATTTGCCTTCAGTAAGTCACAAGATCATGGAAGGGAACATCTGGCCTGGAGGCAGGGTAAGGGATCCATTTTAAGTTAGTATCTTAATTACCAGACTTCATAAACTGACGTGACATTTTTTTAATTGAAATTCCGTTTGTTCTTCTCTTCTTGAAGGCAAACTGTATAATAAGGCAGGTTGTAATCAGAAGGTTGCATATTGATCCCTGAGAGAGGGCTGTGACTTTTTCTTCCTCTTGTATCACACAAGATACCTAACCCACTTGTACTTATTCCCCTTTGCTATAGAAAACAATTGCCAAGATAAATAAATTTTTAAATTATTTATATATTATGTTTGTAAGACCATGCGTGCATGTTGTGTGTGCACTGGGGAAGGGCATGAATATGCCATGGCACACAGAACTGTGGGAGTCAGTTTTCTCCCTTTACTGTGTGGGTCCCAGGGATTGGACTTAGTTCTGCAGGCTTAGCAGCAAGCACCTTTACCTATTGCACCATCTTGACAAACCAAGATACATGTATTTTTAAAGATGCCACGGAAGCAATTCCAAAAGAAGAGTATACTTGGATTGGCATTCAGCATTCACTAGAGAGCCTCGGCAGGACCTGCATTCTCTAGCAAGCCTCAGGGGGACCTGCTTCACTCTCTCTGAATGTCAGAACAGTAGCAAACAATCTTGTAAACCATTTACAACTTCATCCCTAGATTTCTACAGCTTAGAAGTCTTAGGCAACCATCAAACACATGGGATGTTCTTAGGGAGGAAGAAGGCCATAGGTTGATTGGGGGTTCCTTGCTAATCCCAAACAAGCAGCCATTTTCTGGTTTATTTTGAAGTACTTTGTATTGAGATAAAATGAACCATCACTCAAAGCACTATAGCCCATGACCACTGCAACCCCAGTGAGGAACAAAGCTATTGAACAGTCAGTATCAACCAGGAATCACAGGGACTGGGGAAGCCTGGTAAAAATACTTAATCTGTAGCACCCAGAATCTGCAACAATTATGTGTTTCCTTCCTTCTTCCATCCTCCTTTTCTTTCCATTCTAATTGAGCAGAATTTAGTGGAGGACTATTCACAAAGTTTGGGTGTAATTAAGAGCTGAAAACAGTCTAAAACTAAGATGAAACCCCAAGAGGAAATGGCTGTGAGTTCTTCCCAGCCCAAGTCTGGAAAGGTCAAGGGATGACTATTTTTGGAACTAGAGATCTGCTTGATTATGGGAATCCATGCCACTCCCTAGGTGGTGAGAATGGCAGTTCAGGGGCCTAGATTTTAGAGAGGGGAAGAACATGTTTAAAACAAACAAACTTAAAAAATAAAACTCCTACATTTCTGCACACCCCTCCAGGTCATGTAATCCCAAGACTTACCTTGAGCTATTTTTGCAACTCTCTGCTTTCTCTATCTAGCAAGCTCACACTCCTGCGGTACTGACTAGCCTGTCTCAATGACCTTGAACTACTTCCCAGCTCCGTATCAATGTCTGCTCTTCAAATTCTCTTTTGAACCTTTAGCATATATTAATTTGATGCCTGGCAGAAGGCTCATAATTTTACCTTGTTTAGAAAACATGTATTTTAACAAATGTCCCTGAAGAAGCTCCCCTTGTTTTTGACACCTATGGTATGAAGCATATTTCATTAGCTCTCTCTCTCTCCCAGTCCCTCTTCTCTCCCTCTTTCCCTTTCCCCCTTCATCCCCCTCCTATGAGACTTAGACACAAGCTCCTGAAAATGCCAACCTTAGAACTTCTATGGGCCCAGTCCTCAGATTTAAGAGCCCTCTCTTTTCCCTGTTAATATAAGAATATTAACCCTCAAGGAAAGTTGGAAGTCGTCTTTCTCTCCCACAGGGATTCTGTCTCCTGGGTAACAGATGTGCCTTTCAGCTTCACCTGTCAGCAGCATCCAAGCTTAAACTCAAATAGATCTTGCTAAGAGAGTGAATTCCGTTCAACAACGATGCCTATGGCCCAACTCCCTATCCAGTCAGTACACTCCTCACGTCCACCTCCCAAGAAAGGGCAGTTCAGAGCAAGCAGCTCATCACCTTGCCCATGCTGACACAATGATGTATGGCAGACCTGAATTCAAATCTCAAAGGGTCAAACCAACTGAGTATTTCCTACTCAAATGCAATGTTGAACATCTTTTCCTGCATGGGAAACGGGGAGTCTTCCCCAGGGAGTTCAGGCTTGAAGCAAGGGAGTGCCTTCTATTCTTTTTCTTGAATACCCAAAGAAGGCTGGAGAAGCCATAAGGTCTTCCACATTTTAAAATTTCTATCTAAAACTCTTTATAATGAACAAGGCTCTGAAAGATAGTTTAAGCATTAACTTGTTACAGGTTGTGGCTATTGGGATGCAGCATCAGGCATCAAAATGACTTGATGTCTGTCATCCAGTATGTGCTCAGATTTTCCATTTTTCTTTCCTCCCTAAATTCCCGTTTCCATTCATCTCTTCTACACACCACACTTATTCTGTGTTCGAAATTCTTTGCAGCATCCTACTAGATTTCGCTATTTATTCCTTTATTTTAAATTTTGCTTCATGGGCTGGAGAACTGAAAAACTCAACATGTCAAAAATTATGTCTTTGGGCCTGGGTAATTATTGTTATTAGTATATGATTGATCAAAAATATTTGGCAAACAATAAACACCAACTGTAAGTTTCATTGCAAACATAATCTCCAAAACTGAATGAATAGGGCAGCGTCTCCCTTAGTCTGTGCTCTTGACAGTTAAACAGGGTTACATTAATAAAGCAGAAGGCATTAGCAATTCCATTATTTTGTTTTTTTCTATACGTTAAAAATGTTCTCTCTCCCCTCTTGTTCTCGCTCTCTCTCAGAACGACATGAGAAGTTGTATTAGAGTGAGTCGACTCCTTAGACTCCTCAGCGACTGAAGAACAGTATGTTCAGGTTGGTGGATTGCACAATAGCTGGGGCTGGCAAAGAGTATGCAGTTAGGGAGCATCTAAGAAGCACAGGTCATAGCTAGATATGATGGTGCACACCAGCTAAAACAGCCCTAGGGAGGATTGAGAATTGGAGGCTAACCTGGGCTACATAGCAAGAACTGTCTCAAAACAAAAATCAAAAAGTAGCAGCCCAAGCGTGAGAGGTGTGCCCTGTCAGTCTGGGTAGAGGCAGCCCAGGTGTGAGGTGTGGTCAACCTGGGTAGGTAGCCCGTGTGTTGTCAATCTAGGTAGCAGATACATGAAGGTTTGTTTCCCTCTGCCCTACAGTTCACAAAACAATCTTTTAGATATACATAGTACTTAAATTCCAAATAAGAGACAAAATACCATCAAAGACAGAGAAAACAAATTTCCCTTCGGCCAAGCTAATAAGGTTTCCAACGGGTCTTCTCAAAGGATCATTTGGTTCTCCTTCCCAGTGCTGTTGTCAGCCAGGATTTTCAGATTCCCTGCCAGCTTTCCTTATATGGACATCCTATCTTCCTTCCAGGCCTGTCATATTCCATAAGAATGCATCAATTCCTCCTAAAGGCAAGGGTACTGGGGCAAGTGTGATGGTGCCACCCTAAAGTGAAAGACAACATCTGACCATGCAGACAGGGCCTGGTGTCGTCACAGAGGAAACCATTTATATACAGCCTGTGCACAGCCCAGCGAGTGACAGGAACGGGAAGGGGTCTTCCTGTTTCTATTCCCTTGGGAGAGGCATGGTTCACTGGCTCCTCTCCACATCTCTACCCCATACTGCATACAGCTCCAGAACGCCCACTTTCTCTATCACACTTTCCTTTAAGGCAAAGAAAACAGAGGCATGCCCTTCCAGAGTGCTCAAACTTGGTTTTTATTAGCACAGTTCTGCCTCCAGGAGCAAGAGATCACCAAGGACACTCACTCTCCATTTGGGTCCTGGTTGTACAGCTGACCCTATTGCTTCCAGATTAGACCTGATATCCTAAGGTACAGAGAGGCCTATGGGAAGAAAGGCAAGAACTGAGAGTTCCTTTCCCCTCCAGATGAAAGAGGACACAACAATTTAATGACCCATGTATCATGGAGCAGTGGCAGAATCTTAAGCTGCCCTGGAGACACAGGTACTTGGAGTTCTCCCACAGATGGGTTGCTGGATCACTGACCCCCCAACAGTGGCCAATCCCTAGGCTGACCCGTAAACATTTTTGGTCAATGTTGCACACACAATACAATTAGATGCTCCAGATTACTGGGATCTGTGAGCTTCAATTGCTGGAGTGCAAGGATCAGATATGTGCACAAACAACAAAGTGTGGCCTTTGTTCTCCCTGCAGCTCTCCCTTCACCCTGGGTCACACCCCCATCCCTGCAGGAACCAGAGACCCAAGGGTGCAAGGGGCTGTGGTGTGGTCCGGCATAGCTAGGAGTGGACAGCTCTGTTAACGGGTCGTTTCTCTGTGAAGAAGCTTTTCAGCAGTAGCACCTGGCTGAAGCTGACCACAAACAGGGCAATAGTCTCTCCGACAGACCAGTAAGACACCCGACTATTAAGGTCTTCAGCTCGGGCTCGGTCCTGGGCCTCTCGCAGGCGGTAATGTGTCTGGGAGTCGATCACAGTCTTCAGAGCCTCATGAATAGTGACACAGGCAGATTCCATCTGGGCGGGAAGAGAAAAGCGGTCAGTTGCTAACCCTAAGTCAGGCAGGGTGGAATCCAGCAGCCAAGGCCACAGCAGCATCCTAGGCATCATCTACTGATACCTCCTGTGTTAAACATTTATGTGGTTTCATAATCCTACAGTAAAGCCTAGTGGGAGCTCAGAGATCATAACTTGTCTAATCACACATTTTAGTAAGCGGCAGAATTAGCATCTGACTGTGTTTCGAGCCTATGTGTGCAAGCCCTATCCTGTTTCTCTTATTTAATTCTCATAATGCCTTGACAGGCATGATCACCACCCTTGGTAAAGGAGAGTCAGATCTTAGCTTACTTATCTTTACTGATGGGGAAACTGAGGCCCAAAGAGGCACCATGAACTTGAGACACACAAGCTAATAACAGCAGTATGAACTCGACACATTTATGCCCAACTTTGAATCCACTACTTATTCTACTGTATGACTGATGCCTACAGTTTCATGTATGATCATAAACACATGTGAACACACAACTGTGCATATGCACACATATGCTCACATGTAACACATACCACTTCATAATTTCTTATGCCTCCTAAAATAGTCTGTCATAGGCAGATCTCTGAAAATGTTTTGAACACCACCACCAGTCCTTGGTCCCCACCCAGGAATTATGGCGAGAGAGCCACCACTCCTATGGTCACAGTTACTAGGCAGAGTTGAACTTAAGTCAGGGAGGGAGATGATCCTGAGGCCTGATCTACCCACACATCCCTTTCGGCAGACATTCTCCCTAGCTGAAAGAAGACAACCCCTACAAAAATCAGCAACATGTCTCAAGAGGCTGACAGAATAATGGTTGGCAAGGAAACAAGGTCCTTAGTCACATGACTACATAGAACTGAATCTGGCCAACAACCTGGCTAACAAGAAGCAGACACTTCCTCTTCAAGGTTAGAGCACAACCTGGTCAACAACTCCATCTCAGCGCTGAGACTGAGCAGAGGACCACTGAGCATGCCCAGACTCTTGGCACCCAGAGCTGTGAAAGAGAGATGGGTGTAGCATTCAGCCACCGTGTCTGTGGCAATGGACAACTATTGCATCAGGCCTGACTCCAGCAGCTATGATGACCTGTACAAGACTGGACCTGTCAACATTCTGTCATGGAGGGGGTCACGAGGCCCGGTCACTGAGGATCCATAGGCAGTTAACTATTGCCCAGAGAGGAACAGTCACTACATTCCAATAAATAATCCTTTACCCATACTCCAGATGATGATCAAAAGTAATCTTACTAACTAAACCCATTGGCTCACAAATAATAATAATAATAATAATAATAATGGGCTGGGCAAATGGCTCATGGATAAGCCTATGGTTAAGAACACTGGCTACTCTTTCAGAGGACCATAGTTTAATTCTCAGTACCTGCATGGCTGTTCACAACTGTGACTCCAGTTCCAAGGGATGAGATACCCTCTTCTGACCTTCTTGGGCACTGCATACATATGGTGTACAGTTATACTTACAGGCTAAACACTCATATATATAAAATAAATCTTTTAAAATAAAAATGCAAAACAGAATTGGTTAATGTTAATAGAGGTAGTAGGGGAAGCCTAAGTGAATAAAGTCCCGAGTGGATGTGAGCTGATGACGTGGGCATGACCAAGTACTCCAATGTCTTAGACCCATAGGAAAGTGGTGAAGCCTTCCCTAGGTTAGGTTCAGAGCAATGGCAAAGACTTCCCTCCTGGTCCTAGTGCAAATGTTGATAGTCTATGCAGAAAATGTCCACTGTAGCTTTCTCCCTCAGATCTTTACAGCCTGAAGATCCACCTTACAGAGAATGTTCCTACCAATATTAACTGAGCTTGCCTGCTTTTTCAACTGTACAGAACAACACTGCCTCCTTGCTTATCTGTATGTAATACCCCACCTCCTTGTACAGTTGTATGCAATAATCCCACCTCCCTATTCAATTGATCCACTGCTGGGAACTCCTCTGACCCTTATCAGGCCCTAGCCTGATACTTCAGCACAAGTCCATCACCTCTCCATCCTGCTACACTGGAGACCAAGCCTCCAGCACACGAACCTCTGAGGGGTGAAAACCACACCCAAACCACAGTGCACGATTAGGACGCGTGGTGTAAGTCCTCCCCAAAGCAGTATGCCACCAAGAGTGACACACTCGAGAGCACTCCCTTACCTTATAAATACACGCTACTTCCCCATCCACTGGGGCCTCCCAGTGCTAGTCTACTAGAAAGCTCTTCAGCTCGTCACCACAAAATTTCAGTTAGTTGGTGCCCTGCCTTGCTTCAAGGGATGTGGGAAAGCAGGAACAGGCTAAAAGGGGAACCATACGATAGTGAGTAAAACCATACAATAGTGGTGAAAGGGGAACTCACAAATTCCACCTGCCCTTCTCCTTGCAATAGAATCACATGGGAACCCAGGCTCCAGGAAGGCTTTTCTCTTGCCCTAACACATTAACCTTTTCGTATTTTCCCCCACTGGTGCACAAGGGAGACCTTAAACTCAGGCTTACGGAATCTTCCAGTTTCATCAATGACCAACAGAACAATCTGTACCTTTGGCTGGATCTTCTTTTATTTAAACAGACAAATGGCCAATGCACTGGGCAATGAGTCTCTGTCTTCTAACTGTACTGAGATGATGAAAGACTGGGCATAAGCCAAAGAGAAATAGAACATAAAATCTCCTTAGAGTGCAAACAGGGAAATGTTGGTCTCTTTAGATACTTGAGCCATTCTGGCATTGGTCCTAGAATAAATGTACCACAGAGAGTTATTCCTGTCTTTCAGGTTTTCTAAGCCATGGTGATCAGTCATAAGACAAATATTTGGTGAGCTCCTTTGGGTGTAACGACTAATACACTGGGGTATTGAGAATAAAAGAGCAAATAGATAGCAGAGTCCTGGCCCTCAGGAAGGCCAGCCTATGTGTGAGAGGAAGGAGGAGCTTACACAGAAGCAGGGAGAACCCAGGATGAAGGCAGGAGTTAAGTCAATAATCTCAAGAGCCATGGGAATCAATGGAAACTACCTGACTTTCAAAAATGTCAGGATTTCTCTTCCACAGTGGGGATTTGCTGTTCAAAGACTATACTTGGTAGCCATCCTCTCATCTTGACTTGCTACCCAAGTGCTCACCAAAGAGACATGATTGGAAGTTACGTGTATGACTACAGGCCAGGGCTTTGAAGGGATAGCTGTGCCATTCTCATTTCTCTGTTTGGTATCCAAAGGCAGAGAACTCTGAAGCCTGAGGGAAGGGAGAAGTATGGTAAGAAAGAGCCTTGGGGCTCGAGATTGGGCTCTGCAGCAGAGCATGTGCTTAGCGTGCACAAGGCCCTGGGTCAGCAAAACAATAAAATAGAAAGGAAGGAAGGGAATGAGGAAGAGAAGGAGAGATGGAGAAAGAGAGGGGAGGGAGAGGAAGAAAGAAAAAGGAGGAAATGAAGAGGAAATGCGAATAAAAAATAAAAGAGTCTGGATTCCCAAGTCACCCACCAGCCTTTTCCAGGCCATCCTGAGAACAGCCTCCCAGCTTGTGAGGCACTGACATTTGGGTTTGTTACGGTAGCTTGTGTTACCCATACCAATATATTCCTGAAGCAGGACTTTGGTCCTCACAACCTGAGATTATTACAGAGCAGAGAGGTACATGGCATAATTTCGAAAGAGATGCTGTGTCAGAGAAAGACAGCTGGAAGGGTGAAGCATCAGCTATGAAAGGGCTCTGGCTAAAAACGGGACCAGAAGGGGAACGGAGTGTTTTAGAGCTACATGACAATTCTTGCTCATCGCCTAAGACAGGGACAGAAAAGCAGGAAGAAGCTGAGATCAGGAGGGTTCCATTAGTGCTGCCACTGACATGTCCACTCACCTGAGTGAGAGCTGTGACCCTATTCCCCATGTCTGGGAGAATGGGGGGCTCGTCACCCACTTGGAAGTCAAAGTAGACGGTCTTGTGCGAGAAGGTGGAAAATTCATTACTGAAGCAAAACTGATAAACGCCCTTGACCTCCGTCCTGTGTGTGAAGCTGTCATACTGCTTCTTGGTCTCCCGGTAGATGACGTTCCCCACAGGGTCCTGCACATAGCAGTCCACATCGTAGTGGCCTCCAGTGATAACCTGACAACCACAAAAAGTGTGCTGTTACTGGGGGCAACCAATACTTTGAACTGCTGACCCTAACAGTGACCACTGGGAAGCATGTCATAATTTACCCTTCACTACTTCCCAACACAAACTGAGCGGTTAAATAAGTGGCAGTGGCCACTTTACTCCCTATTTTTCTTGTTACTATGACATGATACTTGACAAGAGCAATTTAAGGAAAGAAGGGGTTTACTTTAGCTCCCAAATCAATTTGAGGGCACAGGTCACTGTGGAGGGGAAGTCATGATGTCAGGAGCATGAGGCAGATGCTCATATGGCATCCAGAGTCAGGAAGCAGAGCGAGATGAACGCTGGTGTTCAGCTGGCTTTCTCCTTATTCAGTCTGGGACCGCTGCCCATGGAATGATGGTACCCATACTTAGGGTGGTTCTTCCCACTTCAATCTAGTCCAGAAACTCCCACATAGACACGCTCAGAGGCTTGTCTCCTTGGTGATTATAGACTACCCCCTCCCTCCCCCGGTGTCAGGGTATGCCTACCCTGATGGCTTTTGGAGCCTCACTGGCTACATCATTAAGAACGCTGTTGTTGGTCTTAAACCTCCTATGCTGAGACAGGCACATACACACATTTTGCACGTTGTCCACAGATGTGAGAGTGGTCTCATCAGTGACTCCATCAATACATGAAGTTATCTTCAAACAGAAGCATCCTTCAGAGTTTCTACCACAGAAGGGCTGCTCAGTGTGCACCATTTGGGCTGCCTGTGTCACCTCATTTCTAGAAGTCTTTCCCCAACGTGCTCATTCGCCCCTCCAATCCTGACCCTAGACCTGCTCACCAACCCTAAAGAGCAGACCCTTTCCCAAAGCAACTGTTAGCTATTTGATATGTCCATGGAGATAAAGTGTAGGACCTGACTTCCCTTAGCCATATCGTAAGCGACAAGCCAAATAACCACACCAAGGGGACGGGGATTCTCCTTGTGAACACCGCCAGGACTCAAAATCTGTGCTGAACCCTCCTTTCCAAACACCCCTCAATCACTGCTGCTGGCTCACCCCAACCCCAGCTGTAAAAGATGCAGCTGGCTTCAGCACCTGCAAGAAATGCAGCCCAAGGGACAGTTGAGACAAACTGCCAGCCTGTATCAGCTAGTTAATTCTGGGGTTCATAGAGTCAAAGGTACCTGGGGGAGGTCATTCTGGTCAATTCTGCAGGACACGGGTTGGCGACAGGCCTCCCCATCCTCGGTGCGCACCTGTAGCCTGCCTAACTCCCCAACCACTCTGGCCCACTTCGGGGGGGAGGGGTGACTCTGGATGATACAAACATTTCTTTTCAAGGAGCCATCAACCGGTCTGGGGTTAACCCCGAACCCCGCAGCCTCTGGTGGTTAATCTTATTAGCCTCTCCGGATGGCGGCGCGCTAGTGCCCGGGTGAGGAGAGGCGGCTAGGGCCGCACCTGGTAATCCAGTGAGAACTTCACGCCCTGCTCCACCTCTTCGTGGAAACACTGCTTGGCGTTGTCCGGCAGCTCGAAGGTGAGCTCGGCGCCCCGCAGTCGCTCGGCCCGGAGCAGGAGCAGCAGCAGCAGCAGCATCTGGAAGGAAGAAGGGCGAGGGGCCTCGCTGCCCATGATGCTCTGGGTCTGGTCCTCGGAGCCGCTGCTGGGACGCAGGGACTGCTGAGACCGGGGAGGGGCCGTCTGGAGAGACGTGGCGCGAACTCAGCTCACTGCTTCCGGGATGGCGGCGACTCAGTGCGCAGCCGCACGCCGCGGGAGAAGTAGCCCAAGACCTTCCCGCCCGCTGCGCTTGCGCGTCACCGAATTTAGGAGCCGTCTTACGCAGCAGGTCCAGGACCCTGAGCATCTAGTTCCACCAGTTCTTGTACTCAGAAACATTCGAGCTTCTACTCTGCTTCTGGCTTGCTGTCACTAGTCTCCCAAGTCTCCCGAGAAATCCGGGATGTAAGGAACACCCACAGTAGTTAGGAGGGATAGCTGAACACAAAGGAAACGCGGGGAGGGCAATAGACTCTTCATTACCCTACCCTACCCTAGGTGAAGACGTTTTCAACAGACTAAACCCCATGACTACACCTGCTTGGGGGGGGGGGGAGGCGGCTTTCTCTCAAAAACACAAACTCTCTTCTGAAAATAAAAGTTCCTAAAAAGATTATGTTTAATCTTTTGACATTTATGTTTTGACATTCGGGGTTTATTGAAAATTTGGGGGGGTGAGATTCTGTCATCCCCTTTGAATTCTCAAAAGTGTTGAAAGACAAATCGATTTACTGTCTTATTCGTGACTACTGCCCTGTCTCTCTCTATCTCTGTGTGTGTGTGTGTGTGTCTGTGTGTGTGTGTGTGTGTGTGTGTGTGTGTGTGTGTGTGTATTTACAGAGTCCTACAGGATTTTTATGTTCACTATAGCCCCATAAACAAAATATATAAATATGTGTTATGTTATTTGCTACTCAATAAAATTTTATTTCAGTAGAACATTATTAGATATGGTGAATCTTGATTTTAGCAAAAGAGTTTCAGTACTCATATATACCACCATATGGATAATATTGGCATACACTGCTACTGGCCATTTTGAACCATGTATCAAGAAGCTAATGTGTGTGAAAGCAATCTATAAGTTGTGAGCCATCATTACCCATAATATAATTATTAATAATGTATACTATTTCTATGCTAGATGTAAAAGAGGTGTTGAGTGGTGTGCCTTGAGGCTCCTTCCCTGCCTGTCTTATTTAACATTCTTTTAACCTTTTAATTTTTAATTACATGTTTGTGCATGTCTGCATGTGAGTATGTACATGAGCACAGGTCCCTGAGGAGACCAGAGGCTTTGAATCCCCTGGAGCTGGAATTACAAGGAGCTGTCACTCATCTGATGAGAGTTCTGAGAACCAAACTGGAAGTGCTCTTAGCCACTGAGCCATCCCACCAGCTCTTAGCATTTTTAATGTAGAATATTTGAAGACTTGAAAGCTATAATTCTCTAACTAGAAGAATCAAGTGAAGAAAAAGCAACAACAGATGCTCTCATGGGTTAAATATGAGATGTGATGTTTAGGTTCCAAGGGGAGGGAAAACTGCATAAGTTCAGAGGAGAAGGCCTGATTTCATAGCTGTCTAAGTTGGAGTGGGCAGCATTAGAATCAATGTCAAATTGCATGTAAGAGAAGAGAAATTCCTGGGTTTCTAAAGAGTAAATTGTTGTCCTAACAGGCAACTATCAGGTGGCATCTGTTGTACTCTTTTAGGAGAGATATTAGCAAAATTGGGGGGATGAGGAAGGTGATGAGGAAGGGGCAGCATAACCATTGCCAGGAAGCTGCCTCAAACAAGAGAATGCCAAAGAAAGGAAGACTTAGCATGAAAAATTAAAAACAACTGGAGAATGTTAGCTTTAAAAGTTTACACTACACCCATCATTTACTTGGCACTAACAATGTGCCTGTCACAGAGTCACCTAGCTATCCAGCTCAACGTAGTTTATAATTGTCAATTTCCACTAGCACCATGTATTTTTTAAAAAGTTTGTTCCTATTTGACAAGGAAGAAACAGGAGTTGACTATGTTTAATTCAGTAACACTTGTCTTGTGTGCCAGCAGTTTGAACCCACAGTGGTTTATAATCTCTGATTCTGTGGGTCAGTTGGACAGTTGGGCTTTGAGCAGTCTTCCCTAGGCTTGCCCATGAAGCTACACTTACCTAGAGTCCATCTGTACTGGCCATTACAAGATGACCCCACTGGCATGTTTGGGGCAAATGCGGGCTATTGGCCATAATACCTGTCTCCCTTCTAAGCATCCTCCATCAGGAGGCTAGGTTACTTTTTTTATGTGAAATGCTCAAAGAAGTATCGCAAGAGGACCCAAGCAAAGGTAGCAAGGTTCTTGAAGAGTTAGGCTCCAGAATTCTTCCAACACCACCTTCTTTCCATTTTACTGGCCAATCAAGCTCAAAGCTGACCTAGATACAAGAAAAGGGAGAAGTAGATCTCTACCTTGACCTCTACGCTGAGAACTGGTCAAGCCTGGTTGTAAAGAGAGAACCTTTTGGAATGGGAGAGATTTGTGACTGCTAAACAATCTTCTACAGTATTCAACTTCACCTATCTTATCAACAGCTAAGCCAGAAACTGACCTCAAATCTGCACAATCCAGGAGGCTATGTGCTTCCCAAAAAAGGACACTGCCCCTACCCATCACTTGGGATTGTTAGTTTTCTGTGTTCCATGTGGAAAACTGAGCGCTAAGAATTAATGACACTGAGGTATATCTCAGCTCAACATAATAAATATCTTTCTGGAACTGGAGATGATTCATGAGCTAAGCTATATTAAGTTATAGCATGTTAGGCAATGTCTGAAGTGCCTTTGAAATTTTATATTCCATCATATGTGGTAGAAATTCCTAAAACTAAAACATCTGAAAGAAAGCCAAAACAACATCTGTCTGCCCTATTCCTGAGGTGACTTGTGAAATTGTTTTTAGAAATTAGTGTCATAGATTCAAAAAAATATGACAAAATTCAGTACCTTTAACTTACTGAATTTTGTACGTTCATAATGAACTTTGTGGTTCATAATAAATACTTAAACAGTTATTTTTGTAACTGATGAGATGGCTCAGTGTGTCTGAATGCTTCACAAGCACGAAGTCCAGATTTCAGATCCCAGCACCCACATAAAGAAATCTGGGCATGGCCATGTGCATGACTATAACACTAGCACTGTGGAGGGCAGAGACAAGAGAAATCTGCCACCCCAGTTCCAGGGTCAGTAAAAGACCCTGCTCAAAGGAATAAGAATGGCAGTGACAGATCAGAGCACCAGTGTTCTCTTTGGGCATTCACCCACACAGAAAAGCATGCTTCCACACATGTGATGTGATCATATACCACATACATATGTGCATTACACACACACACACACACATACACACACAGAACCTTTTTTATAACTTGAGGTTACAACGTAAAAGCCTACTATTACAGTTGTGATTCACATTAAGTTTCAGGCAAGAAGATAAGACAATGGAACGAAAGAAGGGAATAAGCATTAAAAGGGTAAAAATTCCCCAAGTGGAAGGAGCTAGAAAGTTAAAGCTGTTACCCTCAGGGTATTCACACTATGAATTTTTGTTAATTCACCCATTTATGTTCTATAATTTCTCTCTGTGTGTATGGTCTAATAGTTCTAAAAGTTCAAAAGGTGAATAAGTACACTAAGGTGAAATAGGCAATACAAGATAGTCTATCTGTGCCATTTCATCCTTATCCCACGTAGCAGGAGCACTCTCCAACATGCTGCTAGGATTTTGAAACCAAATCAGCATTTATCCATACATGAAACTGATGAAGAAGAAATATGGATGGAAATGAAAAACATTACATTAAGTGAGCTGAGCCATACTCAGAAAGCAAACCCTGCAGATTGGCCCTCAAATGCAGATCGTAGCTTTTAATGTTTACATATGTGTATTTATGTGGAAATGAGTGTTGGTAGGGGCCATGACACTAGAAAGGGACCCAAGAGACAGAAGGAAGAGGATTTGAGGGAGGGTGAGGATAATGGAACTCATGTGATATGAAAGTGGAAAGAGAATACTGAGGTGGAAAGGTTTAAACATGAATAGGGATAGAAAGATGGGGACGAGAAGGCCATGAGACTATGAAAATACAGTAACAATACCTGATACTCTATATATTAGTCTTTTAGAATGTAAACTGGTAAAGCAGCAAAAAGAAATAAATCCATGTAGCCATTATATGTGAATTGTGTTATGCAAATAGAAAATTCACCAAGTTAGTGTTAACATGAAACTAGAAGCAACACAAAACAAAGTAAATGGAGAAGTAGAAAGCATTTACAAACTAGATAACAGAGTGTGGTGGTGTCAATGCTGCCTTCCTGGGACTTACCAACTTCTCCAGAACAATTGGTTTTATTGCTGTCTAGCATTTAAGCATTCTTCCTATTGGAAGAAACTATCCTGCCTACAGAACCCATGGAACCAAGAGGAGCAGCTATGCTCTACCCCCATTCTCTGATCCCAAAGCATATGACTGTGTGTCACGGGTTCTACCAACTGGTTGCTTTTGTCTATGAATCATAAAGCTGTTCTAATCCTGGAGCAAGACAGGAACAACTGATGGCCTTGAGAGTCCTGAGGTTATGACAGCCAGTGCCAGCACTGCATCCTGGCATAATTTTGGTAATGAACTCAGTTACTTACCTTTCTTAACCCCTGCTCCTCTATGAGACCATTTCTAAGAAATTCTTCCTGTTGATTCAGTAGAGTTTGACCTTGTTCACTGAAATGCTGCTCAAAGTCTTGGGAGTGCACCTCTGTGGTAAAGTGCTTGCCCAGGGTGTACAAATTGGGGTAAAGCACCATCTTAAAATGAAGCTTAACTGTATTTTAATTTCCCAAAATAGCTCGAAAGCTGTGGATTTGCTCAAAATATCAGGAAGAGATGGAACAGAGAGATTTTACAGATCGCTTATGAAGGTGATCCTCACAGTAAAGTGGGTTCCTTTATGACTATATCTCATATTATATAGACTAGTCAGCAAACTGGTATGTGTGCTATCAAAGAACAGAAGGAAGAGGATCCTTTACTCAAGCTTTTTGTGTTGATATTTCAAACACATATGTGAGTAAAAAAACCTCATCAATGATATATGTAAGGGATTTAAAAAATTTAGCAATACCAAACATGTCATCAATAATTCAAACATAGTGTCTACTGTACAGCACAGTTTCAAAGTCTCCAAGAATCCTCACAGTTCACCCAGGCCATCCCCACCCTGCCGCTGTCATGCTCCCAAAGGTTCTCTTCTCACTTGCTGATGTTCTCAAAAATTCTAGGAAACACATGGTGGATTCTTTTATATTAATTTGTTGTTACAATTAAAAGTTTTCTCTCCCCCACAAACAACCAGGGAAGCTCAATATTTAGCTGAGAGATTCTTTCTTAACAGCATGTATCCTGAATTGTAGGGGGAAAGTACACTTAGCTGCTTGATGACATTTCACTTGTCACCTGTGAAGGGTTCACGGAAATCTAGGCTTTCAAAATAAATCATCAAACTTATTCTCCCAATTATAATATGAATTGTAAGGATCCCCCAATTTTTGTTTGAATAACTCATTTTGTTTTGCATTTTATCCCTGTCAAAGTAGGTAATTGAAACCCTACACTAGAAGCTGAAGAATCAATTAGTCAGTTGGCTCCTAAGGTCTGCTTTTTTAAATCACAAACACTTTTAATTTTCTCAGAGAGCTTTTTCTTCTCAGAAAAGCACAAAGAAATAAGGGAGGTAGGGTAGGAGAGAAATGGAACTTCATTCTTCGTGCATTGGGTAGGATAGAAAAAGCTATGATACCATAAAAATTAGCCCAGAATCTCATGGCTCAGCCACGTAAGGTTTATTCTCAGTCTATATAGAGTTCTCATGAGCTGGGGAGCAGAGACCTCCCCACATCATCACTCAGGTTCTCAGGCTGACAGAAATCCCAGGTTATTAAATAAATCTGTATTCATTGGGGCTTCTATTGCTTTGATAAAACACCATGACCAAAAGCAACTTTTAGAGGAAAGGGTTTATTTCACTTATAGTTTATAAGTCATCAATAAGGGTAACCAGGGCAGAATCCTGGAGGCAGGAACTGGAATAGAAGCCAGGGGGCAGTGATGCCTTTTGGCTTGCTCCTTGTGGCTTGCTCCTTGTGGCTTGCTCAGCTTGGACCACCAGAACTGCCCACATGAGCTGAGCCCTCACATACGAATCTGCAAAAAAGAAGATGCACTACAGGCTTTCCCAGAGGCCAATCTAGTAGAGGGTGTTTTCTCAACTGACATTCCTTCTCCACAAATGAATCTAATTTGTGTCAAATTGACATAAAACTAGCCAGCACACGGTTCATCTCCTCAAGCCCGCTTCAACAAAATTAGTCACAAAAAAATGCTGCCACTGATGAACAAGGCAAATGCTTGGATTTTCAGGGAAAGGAAAGTTAGATTATTTGAATCTAAATTCTTCCTGGAAACAAGTAAAACATATTATTTTAAAGATACTTTTTGGAAAACATCACATAGCCTAGCAAACAACAAAGAACCACTAAGCCAAAACTTATGGGAAAGCAACATTCCAGAAATGGAACTCTCCCGAGGTAACTTTCCCTACCAGTCCACATACCAATGCTGGAGATTCTGGGATTTTCATTCTGACAGCTTCACAGGAAGAATAAACAGAAGTCAGAGATGGAGAGGGACTTCACTGTGCCACTCTCTTGCTTAGGGACAGTCCAGCATTCTGGTTATCGAACCCTGACTCCACTCAGCATCACATTGCTCCTCATCCCTTCCCACACCTGCCATCACTTCAGTTCTAGTAAGGTCCCACTAGGCTTCATGGACTGTGATGGTGACAGTTAGGTCTCAAACCTGGGAGAACTAAGGTGCTTATTAATATATCAATCTAGAAACTGGCCACCAGATTCTCCCAGCATCCCTCAGTCCCTAGCTTTTACAGGTTATAGTTGGGAGACCCTGTGCCATACTCTGAACTCTCCAGTTCAGGGGCTGGGCTGCCCTTCTCCCAGTGGTCGTTCCCTACATAATCCAGCCATTTTGTTTATACCTGTTATTTTATATCCTTTACCCCGGTGACCTCTTGGTCTCCTGGTCTCTTGACTCTCCCCTCCCTACTCTCCTCACATTGCCCAGCTCAGAGTCATGTTCACTCTGGACTCTCCCAGATGTTCCTGCCTCTGACTATGCCCTCCCTTTTATCGACAAAGAACTTTCGACTCCACCATATCTAGGAGTAGTCATGCATTCCCTTTCAATTTCTTTCCTTTCCTTTTATTGTTTTACTCAGCGACTTCCAACTCCATGACTCTATGGCTGTTGTTTATTTGTCCAGAGGGACTGACAACTCAATTTTGAAATGTGTTGTTACTCACAGCCTCTAGAAAGCTCCCTCCCCTCTCACCTACATGTGACATGACCTTATCTGCTCCCTTTATATAATTGTATTGGATTCTTCCTTCTGTATCTGAGGTGTCTCTTGTGATAACAAAACACCTTGACAACAGCGGCTCAGAGAAGGAAAGGTCTATTTTGACCACTGTTGCAGGGCAGCCAGCCCATTGGTGTGAAGTCAAAGCAACAGGAACTTCAAGGTAGCTGGTCCCATCACACCCACAGCCAGGAGGAAAGGAACAATGAATGTCCTTGGGCAGCCAGCTTCATCCTTGTTCTGTAGTTCTGGACTCAAGCCCAGGAAATGGTGCCACCTTTGTTTAGGGTGACTCTTACCTCTTCGTTAAACCATCAAGAAAATCACTAGAGGCAAATCTAATCTAAATAATCCCAACAGGTGTACCTGAAGTCTTGCCTCATAGGTGACTTTAGATTTTGACAAGTTGAAAAATCTATATTAATGAACTATCCACAAAGGGAGGAGACTTATGAAGACACTTTAATAAAATTTCAGGTATAATCTACAGACACCAATATAGATATGTTTAAAATGTTTAATTAGGTAAGTTTTCAGATATGCACACCTGCCGGACCACTGTCATAGTCATGAAATAAACATGTATATCATGCGTAAAGGCATCTCATTGCCTCATAATCCCTCTCCACATCCCCTTCATTCTTAGAATAGTATACTTTTTCTCTACCCAATGTGTTAGAATTTTTCTAGGATTCTGAATAAAAGAAATCATAAACAATACTCTTTTAGCGTACCTTCTTAAATTCAGCATAATTATTTTAAAATTCATCCATGGTTTAGTTTATATCAATAGTTCATTCCTTTTTCCATTTCCTGTGTATGTATATATCTATTTCCAGTCTAGTTTATCTGTCCCCTTGCTCTATTTGTCTGTCTCTATGCTAACAACACATTAGCTCGATTACTAGAGATTTATAAAAGATATGAAACCATGAAAAGCTAATACTCCAGCTCTGTTCTTCTTCTTCAACACTGTATTGGCTCTTGAAGGTTATTTGCTAAATTTCTGAGAAAATTTTTAAATTAATTTATTACTTTCTAGGCAATGTCCGTATAACTGAACCTGACCATGTATGTGGACAGTGTCTTTGGACAAAATGCAAAATGGTAATTTGTTCAACAAATAGTGCCAGAAAAATTGAATATCCACATGCCAAAAAAGTGACTCTAAGTCCATCGTTCACATCATAAGTAACAATTTCATTCAAGTGGATTGTAGATCTAAATATAAAGCCTAAAACCACAGAGTTTCTAGAAGAAAACATAGGACAAAATTTTTATGACTTGAACTTGGTAGAGAAATCTTAGAAAACCCAAATCACAATCTGTAATAAAAAAGCAAACTAATAAATTGGACTTAACCAGAGTGAGGCTGTTCAGACTTTATAGGCCTCTTCCAAGAGGATTAAAGAAAGTCAAAAATCAAACAGTAGCTTTGGAAACATTATTCAAAACATTATTATCAGCAATTTTATGCCTAAAAATTATAAACTTAGGAGAGAATGAGTAATTTCTTAGAAAAACATAACCTTTTAAATCTGCCCCAGGAAGCAGCAGAGGAGACAAGCTCTGAGTGTCTGGTAGTTTAAAGGTCCTGGCTGAATTCCTTTCCCCTCCTCACTTGCCCCAGCCATGCTCGCCACTCAGTTTGTACAGCTTCTCTGTTTTGCCCTAGAATTACTCCCAGAGATCAATAGGAGAAAACTGCTTACTCTCTTGGTTTTCATCTGCCACTGTCAAAATCTAGAATGATAGCTGTGAGCCCCTTGCATTGCAGAGAGATAATATCCTTGTGATTTTTTACTATCTTTATAGCCCCTCTCTGAAGATCAGGGCAGGCAACTCTTCCCTTGAAGTCATAGACTTCCTTGGTCCTTTCCCTTTCTCAGTCCTGTCTCCCCACCTTCCTTAGAAAGGTCTCTGAAGTGAGCTGCTCAGTGAACCACAACAGCCCAAATCCCTGCTTTGAATTTCATGAGCCCAACCTAAGAAACCCTATATCTACTAAGTAAATGAATGCTACAGTTGAGAAATGGGTTGTCCTGGCCCAAACTCATGTAACCCACAGAGACAGGATGGGACCTATAAGATTTTTAGGTAGCAGGGTTCTACCCTCTTAAAAAGATTTGTGAGTTCCCAGAAGAATATCTGCTAGAAGGTGCCTGCTCTTTTGTATCCACTCTTCCCTTCTACCTGTGCCCATTTGGTCCTCTGCTCCCTGCAGTGGGGTAAAGAGCATTGGGCCCTTCCCATCACCATGCTCCTCAACTATTCCACCCACAGAAATGTGGACCCAAATAAATCTCACTTCATTACAAATCACTCAGACTCAGTGTTTATTTTTTATGTCATAATATAATCAAAATAAAACAACTGGTACTCAAAAACTTAAGGATCAAGTGCTTGGTGTGTGTGTGTGTATGTGTGTGTGTGAGAGAGAGAGAGAGAGAGAGAGAGAGACAGAGAGAGAGAGAGAGAGACAGAGAGAGACAGAGAGAGACAGAGAGACAGAGAGAGATACAGAGACAGAGAGACAGAGACAGAAACACAGAGAGAGAACCCCTTTATTCCCTTCAGATACAGCATCCATGTCTAACTGCCACTAAGTCCCATCTCCCAATAGCACCACAGACTAGGGACCATGTTTTCAACATATAACCTTTTATGGGACTTCAAATTCATGGATAAGGAGTATTAAAAAGGAAAAATATGAGCCAATTTCATTTATAGATACAAAAAAGTAAAATTAGTCTTGAATTTTTATTCATATTTTAACTCTACACTGTGAAATAAAGATCCAGATTCATTTTTATATTTTATTTCACATGGAAAACAAATTATCTCAGCATTATTTATTGACCAGAAATGTTATCTCTGTCACATCTAATCTTTTCACCTATGTGAGGTTATGTTCTCTCCTGGTGCTGTGGGTCCGTTGTGCAATGCTGCATTTCATTCCACTGCTTTAATCACTAGTGCTTTCTTAAGTCTCCTTGTCTGCTATCATGGTCTTTCTTATTATTCTTCAGAACTAGTTTAGCTATTTCTAGCTCATTGCTGCTCCATATAAATTCTAGGATCATTTCATCATTTTTAAAGAAAAAAATCCTGCCAGTATTCTCACAGTACTCGTATTAAAGAAAACCCAGAGCAGGTGAAGAGGCTCCGTGGGGAAAAGAACCTATAGTCAAGACTGGTGACCTGAGTTTCATTCCTTGGGTTCATATGGTAGAAGGAAGAGAACCAACTCCTACAAAGTTGAACTCTGACCTCTACACACACACATACACACACACACACACACAGAGAGAGAGAGAGAGAGAGAGAGAGAGACACCACCACCACCACCACCACCACACCATATCACACCACACACCACTCCCCAAAAAAATGCCTCACATTTTTTAATGTCCTAGATGTTTTAAAAATAAGATCTCAATTTTTCTACATGTCAATATCTGCTGGTATAAGAAACAGTATCAAGATAATAGTCACAACAGAAGTATAAAATACCCAGTAATGGAATAAAAGATCTGTAAGATCTCTGGAGAAATACTTCACTAAGGGATAAAGACAATGAAGGTTTGAAGTTTTAGAGTAGCAATCCATGTTTCTTTAAAGAATTTCTTTAAAGAATGTTAATTAGAACAAACATTGCTAATAATCTCATAGAATCTCATTCACAATCTGTTACAATTTTAACAATAAATGAGCTGAGTGTGAGGAATAATTTGTCCAACAGGAAGACTTAAGAGTGGACTGTCCCATAATTTTTGAAAGTGAGTCAAAACCCTAGAATAATTAAAATACCGCACTCTGATATTGGTGTAGAAAGTCAAATATACTCATGAAATGTATAAGGATAAGAGAGAATAGAGTACAGTGAAGTAGGATCAGACAGTTGTGGTGGAGGTGTTTAGAAACAGACTCACGAATTAAAGAAAATAATTTAGCATATAATGAAGATGACTCTCCAAATCAGTGAGTTTGTCTTTGGTTTCAATTAAATAAGTAGTAACTACCTATGTTATGATTCAAGAACATATTCTTTCAAGTAGCAAAAAGCTTGGAAAAGATATGGACTCGAGGCATATAATTATCAGGACCCTGGCTCCATTTCTTTTCTCTCCTATCTCCCCTTTGCTTTCTCTTCTAGCACCTCCTCTTTCTGATCCTCTCCTCTCCCTTTCTCTTCACTTGGCTCCACCCTCTACTTGGCTCAACCCTCTTCTGAATATTGATTTCATCCTTTGACACTGTTCTCTTATTGCCAAAAGAAGGTTATGAAACCAACCAAACAAATCTGTTGAAAACAACATATTTATTAATTATGACTATTAAGAGGAAGAAAAAACCTTCCCCTTATTCACAGAACAAAGGTCTTCTCCTTCACGGCAATTGTTCTGGCTTAGGCCATGCACTCATTCATCTCTAGATCCAAAGCACTGACAAAGGAAAAGCCATGTGATCACTGGCTTATGCAGGATCCTGTAGCAATCAGTAGTAATTAATCCTAATCTGGACTTCACTCTTAGAAGATGGGTTCAGCTTCTGTTACTCAAAGTATCTCTTGGGAAATAGGCTGCCTACATGAACAAATTTATTAGGATCTTCCAGAAAGAAGGACTCAAATTCAATGGGCAACCAACTAGCTAGCACTGCAGTGAAGACAGGGTTAAGTACTATGAAATTGCAATGGGATACTTCAAAGAGTTAATTTAGGCCCTGTTGCCATATGCGGAGACCATTCTATTCTCTAGAACCCTAAATGCCTGTGATTCTGAGCACATCAGACAAAAAAAAAAAAGGTGGAGGACTCTTAAAGGAGGTTAGGCAGGTCTTTCATTGGACCAATCATCAGGATTGGTATAACTGGGCATTGCCTTGATCTCTTCGATCTTTTCACATCTTTTTCTTTTCTCCCACTTTCCTCAAAGCCTCACCTACACTTACGACTCTTTTTCTCCAATGGTTGCCACTTAATTTTAAAGTGGCTTCCACAACCAGTCTTCTGAGATTGGGCCACTGAATCCCTGCTGTGGTTTGAATGTGAAGGACTCCCCTGAGATGGCTCATGTGTTCAAAGCTTGATGCTCAGCTGCTGGAGCTACTGAGAAGTAGTGGAAACTGGAGGAGCTGAGTATTTTCTGAAGAGTGGAATGTTGGGAGCATGCCTTTGGAGAGAATGTGTTGTGCACCGTCTACTCCCATTCCTCTCTGTTTCCTGGCTGTCACAAGGTAAGCAGCTCTCCTCCAATACATACTCCCCAGCACGCAGTCATGTCTTTTCACACCCTAAAAGCAATGGAGCCAGACAACCAGACATTAAAACCATCAGCCAAAATTTATCATTCCTCCTTTAAATGGCTTCTCTCTGGTATTTCTCATGCCCTGCACGCCTCCACACACACACCCACACACAATGATTAAAAGAAATCTTACACAATCACATTCTTCTTAGGAGCTCTATGAAGACTGTTCGATTCTGCTGCATGAGAGCTGTACAGTACTTATTTCATTTCATTTTCTCGGGTACACTCTTTACTTTGTAAACTTCTTTACCTAGCAAATTTAAGCGCTAAAGATCCTGTACTTCTATGCTATCCTAATCAGATTAATTGTCACAGTTTCGACTCATCTGAGAAGAAAGTCTCTTTGGAGGGATTGCCTAGATCAAGACAACCAAATGTCTGAGAAAATGACCTAAGGGAAGAAGAATTTATTTCAACTTATAGTTTTTGAGGTTGCAGTCCATCACTGGGGAGGGCATGGTGAAGCACGGCAGTTCACATCATGGCATCCAGAAAAGAGAGAACGATAATGATGCTATGTAAGCTTTCACCTTTTCTCTCTAGCCTATGGGAGGGTACCATCCATGCTTACATCAGCTTGTCTTCCTCCCTGGAAGGTCCTCACAGACATACCCAAAGATGTAACTTTGGATCTCTGGGTTATTTCATAATTTCATCAAGCTGATAATCAAATTAACCATCAGAGATGTCTTCTCACCAAGCTTGACCATGTAGCCATTTCTCTCTACAGTTTACTCTGGAAAGGAACAGTTTGCATTAACTGAGCCCAAATTTCTAAGCCTTTTGTCAGTCTTGGAAATGCATCCCCTTCTCCAAGGTGAGTCACTTTCGCCTTGATCCTCATTGCTTCTTCCACCTCCCCCAGTATTTTATCTTCCTCCAAGACTATCACTCATAATCTCTCCTCAGAGGAAATGTAAGCAATATTAGGTTTCCTCTCCCCAATGTAGAAGTGGAGAAAAGACAGGTGAAAGCTAGTCTGAGTGGGGAGCAGCTATCACTTTCCTAAAAGGAATCTTTTAAAAAAGCATTTTGTTTTGCATATAAATATTACTAACAACATTTTTGGATATTTAGAAAAATTTCCATCATATGTCCTTATAGAAATAGTGCAACATACAGAGCTCCTCCTTCCCCACTCTCTAGTGTTATTTTAGTAGTCTAGGGATGGTACTAAGGGCAAAGTCTGGCAGTATCCAGAGAATCACAGAACACTAACATTTACAGGACAAAGGAAATCTTGCAGAGAGACCATTTTTACTTATAGCCTGGTCTCGAATGAGAGTAATAGCAGTAAGCTTACAGGACCCAATGAGGAGTATCCAGCAACTACAAGTCCGTGCTACCAGCTCCAGGCAAATGAGAGCACCTCTGACAGTCCTAAGAAACAGTGTTATTTCTTTTTCAAACGTGACAACCACCTTCTCACTAATAGAATTCTTTTCTACAGGAGAGAAACCAACCATAAAGTTCACTTTTGGAAAAGCTGGCTTTCCAATTTCTATGAATGTAAAATATTGAGTCTCTGATGAAGTTGATGTTGCTGAGAGATGCTATCAATACCATCCTGAAGACCATAGACAAATCCAAGTGAGATACTGTCTTAAATGATAAGAAAAGAAATGTACAGAGATAATATTTACTCTTGAAATTTCTCTGAGAAAAAAAATGAGAAGTCATTTGTATTGAAGGATTGTAATATATCTTTTATTGACATCTTAGAAACATCTAAATGGTTTCCTTGCATGGACTTGGACACATGTTTGCACACATCCTCTGCTTGAGATAGGACAGAGCACTGTAGAGAACCAGGAGAGGCAGCACGGGCTACATCTGAAGCACCAACACACACAAAGCAGGAAGGTCACTTTCAACCTGCGCGTACAAGGTACCATTTACTGACAAAGTTCTACGAGAATTGACAGTAGTTTGTGTCTTTAAAAAAAAGGCTTTGGAATATCTAGAAACCAAATCAAAGTTCTAGACTTTAAACTTCGGGCTCACTTTCTAAATTATATTTAGAAGCAATCTAGACACTTAAGTGGATAGATTGTTAAAAATGTAGTTAGAAGCTAACTTATAGAGTGACTAGATTTCCAAAGGGATATGATAACCCCTGACTAGGAAGCATGTATGAATCTAAAACAGTTTTTGAAAAGCATTTCTGTGAAGTTCATTGACATGGACAAGAATACTTATTTAAGAATGACCAGTGTTGCAGTGATTTGGTCATTATATTAGCTTAGGACAGTCTAACTTGACTAATACATCACCAGGAAGTGATGAGATAAGATGCTGTCCTGATGGCTACCTAGAGAAGGCTGATGAAAAGGTCACAACTGGCTGACACTAGCAAGAAAACAGCTGATCTTATATTTTTGCGCAATGGTCCAACTACTCTGACTGAGCAATTTATTATTTGGTACTTCACCTAAGCTAACTAATATGAATGTACCAAAGTTACTACTCAGGATAAATCAGGCTTCCAAATCTTAGCTAAAGGTTATGAAATCCTCTTCAGGAATGTCTTTTTATCCTCACAGCTAGATTCTACTAGCAGAGGCTAGTTCCAATTGGCATTAATCATAGCTTAAAATGTATTAGAAATGTGCAGTAGTGTGAGTGTGCAGTAGTGTGTGTGTGTGTGCGTGTGTGTGTGTGTGTTGACATGATAAAAGCAGGGCCTTCTCTATGATTCTTTCTTTAATGCATTCAGAGTTGCTATTTGCCTGTGTCTACTTAGTGAGAACTACTAGGCAGTTCTGAAAAGCGTATGGGTTTTCCACACTAATTCAAGTTCCTGAGCCCTGATCTTCATGCTTTATGTGCTCTTCATCCAATATGCTTCCTTTCCTGCAAAGTACAAGACCTTTAATACTCCTGTTTGTGTGGATTTTCTAAGAATTCTGAAGGCTACATCTCCAATTCACTTTGTCCTTCATGGCAAAATTTCCACCACATACAACATTTCTTAAGAGCGTTGGTGAGCAACCAGGGCAGTGTTGCTGTCAGGACACATCTGGACATGTCTAGAGTCTTTCTGGTTGTTATAATTTAGATGTCAGAATGTCATCTACTGAGTAGTGCCAAGATGCTGCTGTTCATTACACGATGCCCAGGACATACTCTCCATAACAGGTGCCAGCCCCAAGTATGAAAAGCGCCAAGATCCAGTAAGTGCTTTCCTGAAAGGAATCATTTTTTTAAAAAAAGTAAACATTTTTGTTTATAAGTATTACTGAAAACTTTTTGTAATATAAATGTAGATAAATTTCTATCATACAACCTTTTAGAAATGGTGGAAGATATAGATCTTTTGTGGCAAATGCTTTATGTGACAAATGAGTTTTTAGGAATTAGTATTTATAGAATCACTGAGGGTCCCATAGAGACACTCAAATCTTTTAGCTAGGCTTGACTTTGTTTTGTATAGGACATTATTTGCTGCCTGATATTTTTGAGGCTTCCAGGATCTCAAGAAATAACTAAAGAGTCATCTAATGATTTGTACCTATGGCCCACACAAAATCTGATGGTTCTATCTGCTGCATGATTTAATCCATAAGCACAACTTTATAGACATTGTGAATACCATTGCACAGCTGATGTAATGGAGGCCCAAAGAAGACCTGCTACTTTCCTAAAATCAAACAGTTGAAAATGAAAATTCTAATCTGTCCGACCACGAAGCCTTGATTCTTCCTATGCACGTTGCCATCCGTGGGGACACCTGAGTTTCTTAACCAATGGACAAAAGCACCTCAGCCCACATAAGAGGAAAAAGAAATGGGGGAAAATGAGGACTCTAACTTCTCACTTACAATGTAGCTACGTTATGCCAAATGTGCTACATCTCTTCCTCCGTGGGTTTGTTCATACCTTGGAAGAATTGCAGAAGTGATTTATAAAAATCTTCTATCACGTAGATAATGCAAGTAAAGAAAAAGCCAGATTGCCCTCAATTTACTCAGATCATTGAATAGGAAATGATGGTTTTTCACCCCATTAAATGTTCAGGCTTAAAAAAATCAAACCAGTTTCCTCTGTTTCCAGCTGGAAAGCCACCTATTGTTCTGTTTAATCTGTACATGTCCTATGGTCATTTATCACTATGCCTATCATAAATCTCCAAACTATCTTAATGATAATCAGGAGACATTTGTAAAGGTCTGTTGGGTCAACTACATCACCTTTGAGTCCAACTTAGTTAATGATGGGTTTGTTTATAAGGGAGTGTTCCACACCATTCCAACATGGAGCCTGTGTGGTGCCTCTGGTCTCATTTCTGGAGGAAAGCTCATTTCTGAATTACCAGCTACTGTGGCACACAGCACAGATCCTCATACTTGTGATATCTGGGGATTAACAGCACATCCAAGTTAGTTTGTGAACAGAATACATTAGTAGGAAATCTGAATGCCCTCCCTATGTGACCTCCCTAAAGGTCACATCACAGTGAGAGGTGAGACCCATATGTCAAAACTTCTTCCATGAGGGAACACATTGCTTCTCCTTCACCATGTAGAACTAAAGTATTCAAATACAGAAGTTAGGGGGTATTTTTGAGCTTTTCTGCTTTCCAGAAAAATAGGAAAACTTCATTTTCTTTTTAGGCACTTTATAGACTACAAATGATGTATTCTGAATACAATCTCATGTTTTAAATTCCTGTTTTCTGCTTTTCTGGTAGAAAATACCAACCATTAAACTTGTGCTGTTACCTTCCAACTACAAAGGTAACTGTGTATCTCAGAAGTAGCCCTCTGAAATAACTCTTGGGTTTGTCTCAGAAGTGAAGTTGCACCTGTCACCATGTTTTCTGAAGCTGTCACACACCATGATTGGGATGAAGAGGTCCTGTGTGGCTGTATTGTTCTAGATTTGGTTTCTTCCTTATTCTATAGACTAGGAGTAGGGGAACTGTTTCTAAGGGGTTCTAGGTCATGATTTCTTCAAAGTCAGAAAGCTGCTTCATCTGTTCAATCTGCATAGAATGCCTTCGAAGGAGTTTCTTTTTACTTCTCAAGTCAACTCTCTTTGGTGAATTTGGAGCAACGGGAACCATAGATTTTAAGCCACCAGCAAGTGGGGAAGCTGGTTTGCTACTGGTTCTGATATCTGGGATAGGTGGGTTTGAATTCACATTTAAAGGGGGAAGAAAGCCAGGCCTCGTGTGAGCAATGCGGTCTAGTAAGAGAGTTCCCGAACCCCTTCTTTCTAAAAGATGAGGGGGCCTGCGACGCACTGAGCTGGGAGATGTGCTGGGTACAGCATCCAGGCACTCCCGAGAGCCATGGAAAAGGGACAAGTGTGAACTGTTGAGCTTCTTTCTGTCTAAAGGTCCTTTGCCTGACTCAATGGACATAGAGATGGGTGGGTCAGCCCCTGGCTGTACATCTAAATCATAGAGGTCATTTTCCAACAACTTGAGAGATGCTGGATCTTTCAGAGTTGATGATCCTGGTGGACACATCCCACTCTTCTCTTGGTCAAGAGGAAGCGTTCCTCTCCTGGCGAGGCGTGGATGGGGAGCCTGGCCTTTCTCGAAAGCTGCTTTCCAGGTAGCTGGTGCTGAGGTTGGAACTTTCAGAACTTGTTCCTGGACTGTGGGGAAGAGGGTGGAGTCTTTACTGTCAATGCTCTTGGCTCTTGAGAGGGGACCCCTTTTAGGGAAAGACATGTCATTGATGCTCCTGATGACCTCATTGTCTGTGCTTGTGCCATGGTTTTCATCCTGGCGTGTGGAGGCTGCCAGCACAGAAGGAGCAATCAAGCCCCAGGGTTCAGACTGGAGCCTCTTCAGCTGGGGCAAGCGGGCCCTTTTAATGTTAGAGACTTTCCTGGTGGGTGATCCAGGCTCATTAAGGGCCTTAGAAGTACTACAGCCACTTTGGTGTCCTGTTTGGAGGATGAAGAAATCATCATCCTTCTCACTGGGTGGAGAACC
Source organism: Ondatra zibethicus (assembly GCA_004026605.1). NCBI lineage: Eukaryota > Metazoa > Chordata > Mammalia > Rodentia > Cricetidae > Ondatra > Ondatra zibethicus. The sequence continues at coordinate 46,895 of PVIU01007113.1, read as the reverse complement.
CAAACCAGGAGCCTTCAGTTCAATGTCAGAAGGAGATGCACATAGTGGTGGTGACTGTCTATCTTCCACTTTGGGTGACGGAGGGACATTGAGATACTGCTTGGTGGTTTTTGTGCCTGAAGATGATTTATCTGTTGTTATAATAATCACTTCCTTACCTTTGGCCTTGCAGGCATCAAGGAGATGCTTCAGTGCATCCTTGTCATCTGCATTTATTGCATAAACCAGAGCTGAAGCCCCAGTGCGATCCTCAAGACTGGGGTCTGCTCCATTCTCCAGAAGTAAGGACACCACTTCTCCCCCAGCTCTTCGGATGCAAGCATGGATGAGTGCAGTCTTGCCAGACTTATCCTGGATATTGGGGTCTGCCCTATTGTCCAACAAATACTTCACCATCTTAGACTTGCTAATACTTTGCTGGTCCACATGTTTGGTAATGCATGCCACCATGAGAGCTGTTTCACCTTTGTCATTGCTTTCATTGATATAAGCTCCCCCTTCCAAGAGGAGTCTGGTCAGCCGGAGCCTCCCTAACCATACAGCTTTTAAGAGGGAGTTTCCATCAGTCCTCAACTCAGTGTCATCATCCATCATGGTGGTTACAACTTAGGACTTCTGAGCCACAGGGGCAATCAGACCTAGCAAAGGAAGAAGAAGGGAAAGCATTACACATTCTATTGCTATTCTATGTGGCACAATTATTTCAAAGTCTAGGTACAATCATGTCCCATCCTGATCCCAAACTGTGTTGCCTGAACTAAGTTATCTAATGCCTATGAATGAGTTTATTCATCTATAATGGGAAATAGGAGTGACCTGCATGCTAGGGTTATGCTAAAGATTTCTTCAGATAGTGCATATAAAGCACCTGGCTAGGGCTGCAGAATTAAGAGCATTTGTTACTCCTACAGAAGGCCTGGGTTTGAGTCCCAGAATGCACATGGTGGCTCACACTATTCCATCTCTCCAGTTTCAGGGAACCCAACATCTTCTGACCTCCATGGGTACCAGGCATACCTCTGGTACGCATACATGCATGAAGGCAAAACATTCACACACATAAAATAAAATGAGTAAGTCTAAAAATGTGTGTAGAACAAACACACACACACAAAGCCACCTGGTCATATGAAAAGCTATTAGCATAATGCAGAGCACACAGTAACTATTTTTAAATGGCAAGATAAGGTTGTGTTGACTGCTCAGTTAACACCAATATAGAAATCTAAGTTCCTTTAGGAAATAGACATTCATATCTTTTGTCACTGTTGGATCCTTGGCTCTTAGCAGTGATTCTCTCATAATGAATAGGCCACTTTACAAATAATCATTAAAAGCATTGTTATTGATGTGCATCAGAATAGCTAGTAGAAAACACAACCAACATGTTGATCCTTATTCTAGATAATAGGCCTAAGGAAGTATTCATTTTCTTTCTCTTTGTTGTGTTCCCAAATTAAGATGTATCACTATGGTTGTGAAGAGAAAGCAGTAATAAATATGTAAAATAAAGTCAATAAGACCATTCTTCTCCAGGGTCTAGTCCCCACTTTCCCAGCAGATGTCAGAACTCCCACTTGCCTAATTCACAGTAGGCCCCTCTTGTTGAACTGATAAATGGCAGAGAACAGAAAACAGTGTTGAACTGTTTCACATATTGTGAAACAAAGTTCAAGACCAAAGTTTCCTCCATCAAAGTTTGCCACATTCTAGCTTTCTGTCTTTTTCTCTTCATATGAGTTGTCCAGCCCATGGACTCAGAACTTCCACACTGTGTGCTTCAGATACATTGAGATACAAATAGGGAGGTATGGGAAAACTGGCATGGATGTCCTTGCCAGCCTATGGGTAACAATTACAGTGACACATGTCTGCAAGAATTACCTCTCCACATGGACACCAGCTCTCACTGAGTGGATGGCCTGTTATTTTTCCTCATCTGACCTACAGCATTTTTTCTCTTTCTGTACTACTCAAAGCAATGGCTTCTCAGCTTTCATTTTCTAGAGAATTGGAAGGCAAAGCTTTCTTGGCTGTAACTGAGAAATAGATGCTCATCCTTTAAAAAACTTTAATGCATAAAAAAGAAAACAAGGGCCTGAGAGATAGCTCAGATAGCCATGCAAGCATTAGGACCTGAATTCAATTCTGAGAACCCATTTTAAAAGATGGGTGTGGTAAAGTATACCTGCAATTCTAGAGATGGGGAGCTAACAGCAGAAAGCTCTCCAGGACCTGGAGACTAGTTGCTGAACTTCAGGCCCTAGTGAGAGACCTTGTCTCAAAAAATAAAAATGTGGATGGCTCCTTAGAAATAACTCCCAAGGTTGATCTATGGCCTCTCCACACTCATGTATTCTCTCTCTCTCTCTCTCTCTCTCTCTCTCTCTCTCTCTCTCTCTCTCTCTCTCTCTCTCTCTCCATCACCATCATAGCCACACCATACCACATTAAGAGAAAGAGATTCATTCATCCATCCCAGCTCCTCCTGGAAGCACTTTTCTTGAAAAGTAACAGCAGCAACGCCTGATCTGTACCTTCTGTCTTCGGTGCATTTCCCACTACTTCAGATGCACTGTACTAAAGGCTTTGAGTCTAACCTGCTGCAATTGTGCTTATATGTATAAGGGTTTCTGGAAAATTGCTGTCACCTCAGTGCACTGCACAATTGACATATCAATACCTCTTTATTTCTGTCTCTGTCCTCATCTCCTTTCTTCTTAATATCCTATTGATTTTCATCTTCTCTCTGTGTATATGGCTTCCTCTTTCTCTCCTGCTATTATAATGATCTCCTTAATGGTGTGCTACCCATGGTGGCTGTGTTAAAGTCTTGTATTGTTTAATATTCAATAAACTTCTTAGTCTCAAAGCTCTGGAGATCCAAAGCAGAGTTTACAAGCTTTAACTAAATGAAAAAGCATATCCAGTGAAAACACTTCTCTTTATTCCATCATGGAAGCCTTTCTTCCCCTGACCCTAACTCACCCCCCAGAATCATCTTCCTGCAATGCCAGCTCTTCTCACATTCTGCCTACCTTAAAATCTCAATGTTTCTTAAATACGCCCACTTTTCCCTTTCCTGGCACTGCTCTTGTTTCTAACTATAAGGACTCCCTGCTCTTCTTTAATTATTCATCATCCTCCAAACATCAGCTCAAATGTTACTTCCTTTGTAATCAAGAGAAAAATCAATCAAGATCCAAGAGAGAAAGTTGAGCAAATTACAATGACTCATATCCAGACTATATAAAGAACTGCTCCAAATCACTTCCTCAAAAAGAGGATACACAAATGACCCATGAGGTTTACATGCTCATCAAAGGTACTCAGTCTCATTAGTACTCAAGGAAAATCAAATCAAAGTACAAGGTACCACTCAGTGTTAGACAGAATGACAACCAAAAGGATGCAGGAAGTAAGAAGCCATCAGGAACCTGCTGGAGTATAAATAGGTACGACTATACTAAACTAAAGCCTACATTCTGATCCAGTCATCCCATCACTACACTGATACATGTAGTAAGCTGGAAAACATGGATACAAAACCTCCTATATTGGTATATGAATGAAGATTTGACCAACAAAATATACAAAATAGCACCACACTTTTTAGCAAAGCCTTCACAAGCCTTGCAACATCTAAATTTTCCATTTTGGAATCCACCTTCTTAATGAGGAAGACTGGGACATCCCACTAGAAAGGTCAGGTGTTACATAAGATAACTTCCTGGATGTAGGTGAGACTATTTCATCTGTCTGGTCCCAATCAGCTCCCACATGATTGTAACTGACTGAGTGAGCCCACCTATAAGCTGAAAAATGAGTTGGAGAGAGAATTCTCCTCTCTCTTCTGAATGTTTTGGCCTTTGAAGAACAAGATACAACACTCTAGAAGACTAGTTAGTGTGTTTTTGCCTCTGGTTATGTGATTCAAAATTTCTGCTATTTATAATCAAGTCCTGAATAAAGTATCAGTGTTATTTGTTTATTTATTCATTTATTCATCATCAAACATAGTCAGATATGAAGACAGAAATATATGGATATTAAGAGATATATAGAATGCAGATATCTAAATCTAGAAGGAAGGTAGTAAGTTTTTTATGGTATGCTTTCCATGTACCAAGCAATGCTCTGAACAATGATAATGTCTCTGTACACTGACACTTAACCCTAATAATAATACTATGAAAAGAATAGTGATATTATCTGTTTCTTAAATTGAAGTTTAAACTGAGCATCAGGGAGAGAAAGTCACTTATCTAAAAATCACCAAAGTGGTACATTGTAGAGTTAGAATTCAAATCCAGCAGTCTTACCTCAAAGTCCATGTTCTTATCCTCTATGTGAAATAATTGTAGTTTGATGTAGTAAGTCTCAGAATTGAAGACAAACATACAGCAGGATAAGATGAGTACCATGAAGAACTAAGGGGTACTTAGTATGCTTTCCTAACCTGTTAGGAAAGGTTAGGAAAGGAGTCCTAATGAATGCACAACTGAGTTAGCCCTTAAAAATGGAACAGAAGTGTCCTGAGCCAAATTATTGAAGGCATTACACATAGGGTTATAAAGAAAACTGTAGCATATCACAGAAATTTAGAGAGCCTTATGGTATAGGGTCAGGGGTGAAGGGGTACAGGCATTGGTGTTTGACTAGCATGACGGGGAGGGTACGCTCCATCTTTGTCCTGAAGTTCTATTATTTTCTTATTTATAAAGTACAGACATCTTGTGTCCCATTTATATCTGAGGGGCCATTTAGCTCGATCTTCCAGACTTAAAAATATGAAGCAAAAATGACGGATTTTGAGCCTTCTCCTTTTTGAACCTAGAATCACTCATTATCACATCTTTCCAAGTCTTTGGCCTGCATTTTTCACAGACTAAGTCCACAAGTTATAGGCTTGAGAGTCGTGTCCTACAGTCATATGCTGTTGGGCTGGCAGGACACTTTAAATGTTTTTAGATTTGTTTTTATTTCTTGAGTATGAATGTTTTGCTTGAATGTGTGTCTGTGTACCATGCACTTGCCAAGTACACAAGGCAAGTCAGAAGAGGGTGTGTAATGACATGGAGCTGACTTGTACGTTCTGAGAACAGAACCCAGGTCCTCTGCAAGAGTAAGTGTTCTTAACTGCTGAGCCATCTCTCCAGCCCCTGGCATGATACACTATTGTATTTGAATATATTAAGGAGGATTAGTCATTGTTTAGCATGACAAGGCCCTGCCATTCTCTATAGTATTACAACTAGCCTTATTCATACATTCGTTAACTTATCTGGGTTAAATAGGGACAGGGGTTTGCATATAAAAGCAAAAGGCCATAATGCCATGCCCTATTGCTGACCTCTTCAAAGCTGTCAAAAGGATCAAATAAAACAATACACGTAAAGGCTTTCGTTGCTGTTGTTAGCTTTAAGGTGCATATGGTCAAGTGAGCCATCACAAATTATGTAACTAGCAACTACTCCGGTAAAGATGCAGTGTCATAATGTCATTCCCTTGATGGCTCCTTTCTTCGGTCACAGGTCCAACAAATTTCCAGTTATCTTTCCTCATTCACCATACAAGTAACCATTTCAGTGATCTGAACTGTGTCATTATGCAAAAGAGAAAGGTCAATAAATATTTTGTATCTTCAAAATTATTTGTGCCTTACCTGAAAGGTTTAGGTATATATTGTTCTTACTGACCCATAGCAGACTTCTAGGACTTTCTAAGATATATTTTTATATTCATTTGTTTTTGGCTATAGTTCATTTTTTTACTCCTAAACTTCTTCAACTACTACTGAATATAAACCTGGTATCTTGTGAATCTTTAAAGAGAGTTTTAATTTCGTTGTGAACAAAATATAATATAGTTAATATGCATCTATTAAGTTGATTCAAAAGTGGTTTAGAAGTCATCTCTGCCACATGTTAATACTATTTATCTAAATGCTTTTAGTGCTGAAATTGCCAAATTCCAAACTCCAAAGGAAATGACCGTCTATAGCAGGAGGTATTGCCAAATAAAGATGCATGAGAACTGTTTAGAATTTCAGCTCTGTTGCTAGGTAGGTACCTAAGGAATTTGGGACACATGTTCCTTTGCCAAATGAATAGAAGAATCTCAGGTCCTACTACTTCACAGTGTGGTAAGGATCAAATGATAAGCAGTATGTGAATGTCCTGTAAGATGTTCTGCTTAAAAAATTCTTAAGGAGTTATAAGCTTGTCTCACATCTTTTCCATGGAGCCCTGCCCTGCTCTGAACCCGGGGCCTACAGTGTGATAGTACTGTTCATTACTGCCTTGTAGCTTTTCCAACTACCTGCTGCTTCTTACTTTCACCAACCACAGTTAAAGTTTGAGGAACAGACACACACACACACAAACATACACACAATTTCTTACAGAGACTCATTATGCTAACCTTGAAGGCACTTGTTTTTTTAAGACAGTGTCTCCTGTATCTCGGTGTAACCTCAAATTCACAAGTAAAGGAAGATGACCTTAAACTTCTGATTCTCCTACCTTCTCCTCCAGAGTACTTAGATTGCAGGCATGCAACCATTACATCTGGTTTTACTGACTGTGATGGTCTTACCCAAGGCTTTGAGCAGACACTCTACGTCCTGAGCTACAGCTCCAAACACATGCAGTAGCGCATGCAGTATTGCATGCAGCATGTCCAAAGCCATAGTGCTACAACTTTGATCCGGCACTGTCCCTCTAACTCCAAGCTCAGAGCTGTTTCACAGAGGGAACTCTGCTCAGACTTAGGGTTCCACTTTTGCAGGCTGGAGCAGACTTTAATATTCAGTCAGTTTTAACAGTCCCTATTTGTACAAACTTGGAAAAGTTTCTTAGTCTCTTTTGCTTCAGCCTTCCTCATCTGAAAAATGGGGATAAAAATAGCATACAGATAGAGATATCGCGGTGTATAAAATTATACGATCTATGTCGAGCATTTGGCACAGGGTGTTGGCACACAGTGAACGGTTTATAATGACAAGTATTTGAGAAAGTTTGGATACACACTCCAAAACAAGAAGGCCACTTCGTTCAGCCGCAGCATTTGCGGAAGCTTGGAAGGGTTTCTTTGCACCCAGCTTCTTCCTTCTGTAGTCACGGGAAGTAGTTAGAAGCCCATTAAAAATTGAACTCCACATTTGTGTTTGCGGTTCAAGAGCCCTGTCTGGCTGAACCAAGGTAGTCCTCGCTCACTGCTCATTGAGGTAGCAGTCTAGGAGCCAATCCGAGTCGCTGGCTCAAGGCTGCGCGGGGCGGGGCGGCGGGGGCGGGGGGGGGGGGGGGGGGGGGGGGGGGGGGGGGGGGGGGGGGGGGGGGTGGCTGAGGCTCTTGTCCGAGGTGCTGAAACCCGGGGTGCGGCCGCGCCTGGTGTGTGGGCGTCCATTGCTGTCAGTGTCGTTGGGCACCTTCCTGAAGGCCAATGTGGGGGAAGGATGAGGGAGGGACCAAGTGAAGTCAGAGCAGTAAATGCCCATGCCATCATCTTTCAGAAATTCTCAGACACATATGCTCTACAATTTTGTGCACATTTTCAAAATCACATCTTCTCATTGCCCACTCATCACAGGTTCATGCAAAAACGTAAGACTTTGCTATGGCTTCAGTTCCTGTAAAAACCCAGACGCCTAAACGCCAGCCCCAATCTGCAATCATTTCCTACAAAAATCCCTGGCTCCTACGCATCTCATCCCCCACGCGTTAATGCAAATGTATGTATATTTAAATTTACGTATATTTAAATATGTATATTTAAATTAAGTCCTTCCATTCCAGTCTCCCACAATTTCCTGCGATAAAAGCAGGCTCTCTCCTTCAGCCCCGCCTCCTGCCCTGGCTAAACAACATGGACTTACTTCTGTGGAGCCTCGGGTCTCACCTGGGTGCCCAGTGGAAAGCCCTTGAGCTGCACTTACCCAGTGGGGATGCTTACCTGCTTACCGAGCTAGGCTACCTTGGTCCAGGACTTGGACATTGCCATCACTTCCACAGCTCCACCTCTTGCAACTTCAGCTTGGCTGCCAGAGAGCTCTGCTTGTCTGAAGCAGGGCCAGAAGCTAGGCTATCCCTGTTCTTGTGGATGCCGTTGAATGCAGACTTACTCAGAACTTCTTCAAGGGTCATAAATGAAACCTCTGTGTCAATTATTCGAATCACTCTCTGCTCTTCCAAGTTGTGGCAGCCAAAGGGAGAGAGGCATTTAATAAGAAAAAGAAGTATTAAAGAAACGTAAGAACCCTTTCCCAGCTTGGAGCTGCTGTCTGCAGATCTCCTGCACAGCCCAGTCCCACAGCTTGGCTTCTTCTGCTGGCTCTACTGTCTCTAGTGGCTGACAAGCCACTGCTGCCCGCTGGCGCCCGAGAATGCCTCTCCAGTAGCAAACGGAGAAGGCTGTGTGGGTGGGTGTGAGCGAGGAAGCTGTAAGGAGGGGGGCAGCGGGGAGATAGGGAGGTGCCTACCTGCCGCCACGGGAAAGATGCGCTGCCCAGCCCCCTTGTCCCCAGCTCTGGGAGGGATCAGACTTACTTACTCAACAACTTGGCAGGAGCTTTAGAACCCCTGGTGTGGACACTTGTTGTGTCCAGACCTTGTGGTCTGGAGATTTGAAAAGATCTTCTTTGGTTTTCCTGTGGCTCTGCCTGCCTCAGATTTTCTTGATAAATTCCTTGGAGTCTCAGGATGGCAGTCCGCAATGAGAGAAGAGAGAATTTGATTATTTGTGGTGATTCCCACGTGCATAACTCCGGATTCCATCAACTCCATCCTTTAACCCACCTCCTCCCTACTCCCATGACTTCCCATGGAGTCATCACTAACAATATTTGTCTTTTAACTAAATTAATTCCTGGCTGCTGCATATCATTCAAAGCAGGGTGCTATATTTGTAAAATGGGTGCCTCCTTCTGCCCAGCCCTGTAGCACCCTCCTCCCACTAGTCAGCTTTCAGAGGTAAGCTGAATTTTCTTCTAAATATACACATAAACATAGCATCTGTTTATCCTACCCCAAAACGTCCTACTTCTTCAGTCAACTTTAGTAATGTCTATATGTCTTGAAAATTATCTATCTCATTTTTATGTCAAATGTTCCAGCACAAAGTTTCAAAATGTGGCCTGTCAAATCTTTCCAATATATTTTTAGTGATTATTTGGGAAATTCACACAATGTACTCTGATCACATTCATTTACCAGATCCATTCCCTCCCCCATCCTAATGCCATCTCAAAAAAAAAAGAGGAGAAGGAAGAAAAAAAGATAAAATACACCTGTTCTGAGGAAATCCTTTTTGCATTCCTAATACTCTCTGGTGGCATTTTCTACTACCCTCTCTTCTATTCATTTTATTTTTAACTTTTTATTCATTTACACACAACCACATTCCCCCCTTCGTCCCCTCCTCCTGCTCTACCCCTCAGCTCCCCATCAACCCACCCACCCCCATCCACTCCTCAGAAAGGGCCTCCCATGGAGAAACAACAAAGCCTGTCACATTAAGTTGAGGTAGAGTCAATTCCCTCCCTGTTGTGTCAAGGCTGAGCAAGGCATCCACCATAGGGAATGGACTCCCAAAAAACAGCTCATGCACCAAGGATAGATCTTGTTTCTGTGATGGCACACACCTTTAATTCCAGCACTTGGGAGGCAAAGGCAGATGAACCTCTGTCAGTTCAAGGCCAGCCTGGTCAGCAGGGTGAGATCCAGGACAGTCAAAAATACACAGAGAAACACTGTCTCAAAAAACCAAAAATCCAAATACAAGTAAAAGAAATAAAGAAAAAAAAAAAGAATCCATGTAACAATAAAAAACACACAGAATCTGGATACTGTATGTTATTGTATTGTCTTTGAATTGTTTGACTGCTGAGGAAGGAGCAACAGCTGCTAACAGACGCTTGATTATAAATGCTGCTGAATTAATCATACCTATATATTTTTAAAATGCCTTGACTTCAAAATTTAAGTCAAAAGATATGTTACTTTAGAGAAGAAGTTTTGCTTTTGTTTCCACAGGAAATGAGAGGCTGTGGATTCATTCTGGGTTAAGAAAAATAAGGTTTGATGGTAGAAGATCCCCTGACAAATCTCCAATGGGAAACAAATGGCCAAGATGATCCAATGTTTCAGAGGAGCTCTGTTGGAGTTTTCTCTGAGTCCTATATCCAGAACAGCCTCAGGACTGCTGGCTGAGATGATCCAGCCTGAAAGAGTACTCCAATCAGGAGTTGACTACAATCCTAAATTTTCTTTGGGTCCCCATAAGATTATCAGTGCCCCAGTCAACAGGAAGTAGCCTAGAAAACTACACCCAGATTCCCCAAACAGATTATGAATGTCTGTCTTTGTTTAGAATGCTGGTTATAAGTTGTTATGGATAATGGTCAGGAAAAAAAGTTAAACAAAGGAAGGAGATTAGATTCAGAGGTCTAGTTTTGAAAAGAAAAAAATGGGGCAAGTGCTGTGGGTTAATGCTCTTGTGCCCTATAAAGATTTGTTGTCACTTGTATTGGTTTAACAAAATACTGATTGGCCAGTAGCTAGGTGGCAAGTTTAGGTGGGGCAACCAGACTAGGAGAATTCTGGGAAGAAGAAAGACTCAGTCTGAAGTCACCAGTCAGATGCAGAGGAAGTAAGATGAGAACGCCTCACTGAGTAAGGTACTAAGCCATGTGGCTAAATATAGATAAGAATTATGGGTCAGTTTAAGTTGCAAGAGCAAGTTAATAATAAGCCTGAGCTTTTAGACCAACCAGTTTATAGCTGATATAAACCTCTGTGTGTTTTATAGCTGATATAAACCTCTGTGTGTTTTATAGCTGATATAAACCTCTGTGTGTTTTGTTTATAGCTGATATAAACCTCTGTGTGTTTTGTTTATAGCTGATATAAACCTCTGTGTGTTTTGTTTATAGCTGATATAAACCTCTGTGTGTTTTGTTGGGACTAAATGGCTGTAGGAAGGGCAGGACAGAAACTTCCATCTACATGTTCCCACTGCCAGGGGCCCCTCAACAGACCAAGCTACACAACTGTTGAGTCCATACAGGGGGCCATGCAGCCTACCCAGCTGTCCACACTTACTAGAGGGCTATTAATTTTACTGATCTTTTTAAATGTATAAATATTATTTCCTACTGTGCCTTTATTAGTTGGTGGTTCCATAGCACCTTCTCCAGAAGTTTCATTCAGTCCCTATGATACTATGCGCTATAGCATCCAAACTCTACTTGATCATGTTTGTTCCTTTATGCAACCATACTGCTGGATTCAAATGGTTTACTTATGTGAAGGTAGTTTTTTTTATCCCTATTAATAAATTGATGTTTGTTGATCTCTAATTGAGCTTTAATACAGGATTGTACTAATCTAACAGATTAACTTTCCTGGCATTCCAGTTTTTCCCCCGGGGATATTTAAATTATTACCCTGCTTATCTATTCATTGAGAGTTTCTTAGATGACCCTCAACAACCATCTGTGCTTTCTGGATTTTAAAAGGAAAGATTTTCTTTCTACTATCTCTTAGAAAGCATTGATGACTGCTGGAACATTCATTTTTTTTCTCTCATTGAGTCAGTTTTGAGTGTGTGTTTGTTTGGAAAGACAGACAATTTCTCTCATATTTAAATTGTGGTTTTCCACTTACAAATTGTTCTCTCAGAATTGCTCATCTTTGAGCTGGATCTTTGGCCCATTTTATCACTAATGTCATATTCTCACTCATTATCTTTGCCATTTATAACTAGTATTATTCTGCTATACTTGAATTGTCTGACTTACGTAATTTTCTTTTTATAGTTGATTTATATGGCCATTTCAAAATAGTCAATGAGCATTTTCCATGTCTCAAAGAAAATGTGGCATTTATGTTCTATATACAAATATATCCTTTACATCTTTGTTTTGTACTATGAGGAAGTACATTCTGTTGGATGAGAACACAGATCATGGAGACAAACGGCCTATATTGGAATCCCAGTTCTGTCCCTCTCTGGTGAAAGAAACACTGAACTCATTCTTCATGCCCCAGCCTCCCATGGTGTAAAATGGTAAATTACTATGTCTGTTTATGTGTTAGCTATGTCTGCTAGTATTTAACCTATTAATACTAATCTATTAATATTTTTAAACAAACTGTTACAGTATCCCAGGATATTTGAGAGGGTTTTTTTTTCAAAAGCAAAGTTCATTGAATCTGGGTTGTATCACCTCATTTGCCCTCTTAAGTGTGCTCAGATTCAGCTGTGAACAAGACATATTGTCTGCTTTTGCAGATGGGATCGGCTAAAGACTCATCTTTTTTTCTCTTTCTCTCATCCCCCATGTGTATGTATGTGTGTGTTCTTCTATTCTATGCCACCAATGTCATATGTGATGGTATGAAGCACAGGTTCTCAAACTACTCCAAATCTGCTTCTCAGTGAATAATATAGCCACTTCCTTACCCATGAACCCTTTGTTCTGGATCATCTTGATCAGTCACAATAATGACAACAATGTTTTAAAATGAATAAAAGCAATGAAATTTTAATAATCTATTTCCAGCCCCCTCTAACCAATGAAATTTTAATAATCTATTTCCAGCCCCCTCTAACCAAAGACGTTAGACCACTAGGTCTGTCAAATTTGTTTTTCCGCCGCTGTGCGCTATTTGAGCCCTGCGGATTGTTGCTATAATTTGTTGTACCTGCTTTCGACTATCAGTTTTATAGTTTCAGTTCTTATGAAGACACTTTGACTTTTCTGGAGGATGAAGATTCTAGAGCTCATTTTACTTCTTTCCATATGATTTGCTCCCTTCCCCAGCACCATTTGTTGCATCAGTTTTTCAATGTGAAATTTTAACTTCTTTGTCATAGATTAAGTACCTGTGGCCATGTTTATTTATGATCCTCCATTCTATTCCGCTGTCATATGTGTCTGGTTTTGTGCCATGATGTGTGCTGTGGCTCTGCAGTATGGTTGACAAGTAGGTGTTGTGATGCCTGCACCACTTCTCTTTCTACTTGCTATGCTTTATCTATTTGCGATATTTCACCATGTACCTTCAGATTGCTTTTTCTAGCCCTGTGAAAGATGTCATTGGAGTTTTGATGGAGATTGCAATGACTCCATAGGTTCCTTTACGTGATAGAGCTGTTTCACAATAGGAGTTGTACCAACCCAGGAGCATGGAAGGTCTTTTGTCTTTTTTCAATTTCTTCCGTGTCTCAAAGGTTTAGTTTTAGATATCATCCTTATGTAACCTTTTTACTTTATTTGCTCTGCATTATGTTTGTGGGGTGTGTATAGAGGTCAGAGAATAACTGTCAGAAATTTGTTCTCTCATTCTACCATGGGGTTCTGGGGAATGAACTCAGGTTGTCAGGCTTGGCAGCAACTTGTCCTACCCCGCGTCACCTCACTGCTCCTATTTCTTGATAACTTTAAGGGTGTTTTAAATAGTATCATTTTCCTTACATCTTTCTTAGTAAGTTCATTATTGACATTTAAAAAGTTACTGACTTGAGCTTTTTATAGATTTTAATTTTTATGAGTGTGAATGTGATTGTCTGAATATATGTCTGTGTGCCATGTGCATGAAATGCCTTTGGAACCACTTTGGGAATGGAGTTACAAAGGGTTATGAGTCTCCATAAGGTAGCTGGGAATTGAATCTGGTTCTCTGAAAGAGCAGCCAGTGCTTTTAATCACTGAGCCATCTCTCCAGTATGCTATTCATTTTAGATGTTGACTTTGTATCTTGATATTTTGCTCAAATTGTTTGTTTAATCTATGGTTTTTGTGATGGAATTTGTCAGGTTTAAGGATAGGATAATGTCATCTACCCGCAGAAGTAATTTTACATCATCCTCTCCTGTTTTTATCTTGTTTATTTCTTATTGTTCTAGCTAAGGTTTTTTTAGCACCATATTAAACAAGAAGAGAAAGAGGCAGAATTATTGTCTTGTTTCTGATTTTAGAGGAAATTTTCAGTTTTTCTCCTAGTCAGTACAATCTTGGTTATGGGTTTCTTGTGCCTAATCTTTATTATGCCAACGCATGTTTCCTTTAGTCTTGGTTTCCTCTGGACTTCTAATGTGAAGGAGTAGTGAACTTTGTCAGAGACCTTTTCTGCATCTATTGAGATAGTTGTGTGATTTCTGTCTTGAGTCTGTTTATGTGTTGTATTACAGTTATTAATTTGTATGTATTCACTATTCCAGTATCCCTGGAAGGAAGCAATTTGTTTATGGTATATGAGCTCCTCAATGTGCTCCCAAGAATTCTACCTAAAAAATTTATATCTATATTGATTGGGAAATTGAATTGCAATTTTCATTTTTTATTATGCCCTTATCCAATTTGAGCATCAGTGTAACTCAAGGGTTTTAGTGAGTTTGGGAGAGTCCCTTCTCTTTGTAGTCCATGGAACAATTAGAGGAATGTTATCATTAGCTCTTCTTTAGAGGTTTGGTAGAATTTTTCAGTGGATCTATCTGGTTCTGGATTTTCCTTTGTTGGGAGACTTTTTGATGATATTTCAATACTGTTTCCTGTTATGGATCTATTTGGGTTTAGACTCTCTTCATTTATTTTTGGTAGATCATATGCATCTAGAATCTATATATTCTAGATTTTCTAGTTTAGGAGAATATATATTTCTAAAGAATTGCTTACTGACCATCTGGATTCAATTGGAATGTGTTGTAACCTTCCTTTTCTCATCTCTAACTTTATCAATTTGAGTCTTCTCTTCCTTCCTTTTGGTTAGTTTGGCTAGGTGTTTGTCAATCTGTTTACATTTTCAAATAACCAATTCTTTGTTTAATTGAATCTATATATTGTTGTTTGAGTCTCCATTTCATTAATTTCTGCCCTGGTATTTATCATTTCTTGTTATCTACTTCTTTGGACTTCTTTTGTCTTGTTGTTCTAAGACCTTGAGGTGTGTCATTAGGTTATTTATTTGAGATATCACTGAATTTTAAAAAATATTTCTTTCTTTAATTTAAAGGCTGTGTGTGTGTGTTTGTGTGTGTGTGTGTGTGTGTGTGTGTGTGTGTGTGTGTGTGTGTGTAAATGAATGCAGGCACCACAGAGATCAGAAGAAAGCAGCATCAGATACCCTGAATCTAGAATTTCAGGTGGTTGTAAGCCACATGACATCGGTGCTGGGAACTGAACTTTGGTCCTCTGGAAGAGCAGTTCACACTCTTAACTGCTGAGCCAGCTCTATAGCCCAGAGATCATGCTTTTTTATCCATCCAGCTAGTCTACATTAATTTATTGGTGAGTTGAAGCCATTCACATTTTACATTTGCTAATATGATAGGTTTATCAGTTCCTATGATTTTATTAGTTATTCTTCCATGTGCTTTGGATCAGTTTATTCTTTTTCTTCTTTCCTATTAGAATTAGAGGTTGGTGGTTTTCTCTGGCAAATTTCCTTTTAGCTGTCCTTTGTTCATCTATCTCACTCAAAAATTTATTCCATCCTGTGCTGTTCAGATTGAGACAGTCCTTCTTTCTCCACTGTATATAGTATTATTTTAAATATCTTCTTTAGTGTTTGTTTGATGGTCACAGGCTGCCTTGGTTTGTGCTTGCTTACAACATCCTTATTTTCATCAGCTTGAAGAGATAGATTTGCTGAGTACAGTCATTTTAGTTAGCAGCTATTAACTCTTGAAAATTGAAATATATCATTTCATATTTTCTTTCAGCATTGCTTACAAAAGCCATGAACTTATTGTGATGTTTTGACTTTGTAAATAGATAATCTTTTTTCCTTTTACAATTTTTAATATTGTTACTTTGCTTTGTGTTTTGACATCTTTATGATATGTGACAGAGCTGGTCATGTGTATTTGGAGTTATAAGTGTCTCTTGTATTGAGATGTCTATCTCTTTACCTAGATTTAGGAAACATTATGCTATAATTTCATTGAATATATGTTTTATGCCTTTAGTTTTTAATCTCAGTTCCATCTTCTATTCGACATATTCTTAGATTTGAACTCTTAAATAAATCCTGTAGTTTTTAGACAATTTGTGACTTTCATTGTTTATTTTTTAGTTTTTTAATGTAGCATTTCCTTGATTTTGTCTCCATCTTTAATAGTCTTTCTTCAGCTTAGTCAAGATGATTTATGATGCTTTCAATTGTGCTTTTCTTTTGATTTGCTGAATTTTCCATTTCTATTTGTTTGTTGTTGTTGCTGCTGCTGTTTAAAATTGTAATCTCTTTTCTGATTATTTTTCTTTCATGTTGCTTATCTTTCTCATCCATATTGTTGATTTCCTCATTTTACTGATGTCTTTCTTTAAGTGATTGACTTCCTCTCTAGATTCTACATTTTATCTGCCTACTTATTTATATCCTTTTTGGAATCACTGGTTATTTTTACAATTAAACTTTTGACATCTTCATCTAATATTTTGCATATTTCAGTATCTTTAAGTATAGTAGTTGAAGAGTTATGAGTTTTGGAGGAATCAAGTATCTTTATTTTTACATGTATGGTGTAGGAGGTCCTTCTATCTTTGTGTTGCTTTCATTGGTTAATAAAGAAACTGATTTGGGTCTTTTGATAGGGCAGAACTTAGGTAGGTGGGAAAAGTTAAATGGAATGCTGGGAGAAAGAAGGCAGAGTCAGAGAGAGATGCCATGGATCTTCTACCTGAGACAGACGCTGGTTAGAATCTTGCTGGTAACCCACTGTCACATGGCAATATACAAAGATTAATAGAAATGGGTTAAATTAATATAAGAGTTAGCCAATAAGAAGCTAGAGCTAATGGGCCAAGCAGTGATTTAATTAATACAGTTTCTGTGTGGTTATTTTGGGGGCTAAGCTAGCCAGGCGGTCAGGATGAACAAGAGGGCTCTTCTTACAACACATGTATCTTGTATTTTAATTTCTGGGTTTATTTGGGAATGTTTGTGGCTGTTTTCAATGAGGAGCCTAACCTGGAGTACATCTCAGAGTATAGAAAACAAATTGCTGTGACAACATCAAAACACACACTTAAAATGGGTTAAACCCCACTAATATATCACTAATGACTATATATCAGGAAATGACAAAACTAACGTTTTTTGTGCTACAAATTTAAAAATCATTAACAATAATGATTCAGGGAAGGGGAAAGTAGTTGAGTAGCAAAACAAAATGAAAGAAAGGAACAAATAGAAAAAGAGTGTAGTGAAGCTAAAAACATGAAGAGATTTGGAAAATTAAGTAAAAATGGTAAAAAAAAATTTCTCAATAATTAGAATCTTTTAAACAAACTAAGACAACAAAAATAAAAACAGAAGAGCTTTTAAAAATAAAGTTCAAAATATTACTAAAAGTATGCCAAAAAGAAAAAAAACATGAGAAATACAGAGAGAAAAGGAAAGGAAAAAAAGATTGTCCAACAATAAAAAGAATGCATAATCAAAATTGGCAGATAGGTAGCTTTAAAGCTATGCCCACTCATAACACTGGGCTCAAGGTGTCAAACCCCAGTGTTGTCAGGGTTTATTGTCACATGACTGTGGCTTAGCGGCAAGATTCTAACCACCGTCCGTCTCAGGCAGGAGCTCCATGGTGTCTGCCACTTTGCCCTTCTTCCCAGCATTCAGTTCTATCTACTCTGCCTACCTAAGTTCTGTCCTATCAACTAGGCCAAGGCAGTTTCTTTAATTCAACCAATGAAAGCAGAAGGACCTCCTACACTACCCCAGGGTGACTTCAGTTGATGAGATTTGTTCCTGACAACTGAGGATAAAGTCGCCTTCCCCATGCATGCATGTCATTGTCTGAACCCAGCTTGCACTTTTTGGCTTGCCAACACCAAGCCCCCTCTCACTCTTCATAACTGCATCCCAGGGTTATCTCTCATTTTCGGTTTGTAGTGAGTTAAAATTAGGCTTACTGATTTATGGTGTTCTCTGTTCTCTGGCCTCCAGGGTGACACAGTTGTAAACAGGTTCTCTTTCACCCAGCAACCCCACACTCAGTTATACAGGATGACAAATGGAATTACCTTCCACTATTGGTGATGTGCCCAGCAGAGAAATTACTTTCCCATCAAAACTTTCAAGCGAATTTGTGGTATGTGAGGACATGGGCTTGCCCATAGATTAGGGCTGTCAATCTCTCTTCACCTGGACTACCTGGCTTCCTGTTTGGATGGAACTTCTCCTCACTGCCTCTGGGGAGCTCTGCAGTTAGAAGTCTGGTTACTTAGCATATGTCTTTCCGGGCTTCACCCATCATTTTCTCTGCCCCTTTCAGCTGTCTTTTTGGAAACTTCTGAACCCTTTCCTCTCCTTCACTTTGAAATGTATCTTTTTTTTCTTATTCTCATTCTTCTTTACTGGGTTCCACAGCAGCAGCCTCTGGTCTATCTTACTTGGAACACTTAAGATCTTTCTAGTCCACCTTTTCCTTTGCGAGATGATTTGTTTCATTCAAATATCTGTGTTAAATATGCCACAATTAACAGAAACCATCATCTTAAACAATATCGAGTTTTTTTCTAATTTCAAATTCTAGTAGGAACGCTTAACCAAAAGTATTAAATATACAACACAGCCTTGCTAATAGGCCCAATGCTATCGAACACACCACTAGACAAGAGCTCGTTTCTTATTAAATAAATGATCTGAGCATGACCTTAGGTGAATGGTTCAGGAACTCTTGCTTGCAGGGATTGTGTGAGTGCTTTCTGCCTTTGCCTTCTCATTGCCAGACAAATGCTGAGGACCTGAAGCACCACATTCCAGGTGGGAAGAATTTAAAGGGTTAACCACTTCTGCAACCAAAACTTCTCCAGCAGCACATCTCCCAATCACCTTCAGCTTTAATTATATTTTACTTCAAATGGGCCATATGCAAGAGATATTAGGAATTTGGAAAGCAAGAATGTTGTGATCACCTGAGATAAAGAACTGATTCTGTTCCTTGGTCTAATCTTCTGTTGGTTCCAAATAAATCAACATGTACTTATCCAAACTAAAAATGGATTGTGATTGCCATGGTTGTTATTAAAATTTTTCAAGGAGAGTTTATGTGCATTTATATTAAATGGCACAATATAATTCACATAAAAGAAATTAAACCATGAGACATGGGATATATATCCTATACCCTTCTCTTGTCTCCCTTAAAATATTAGCTACAAAGCTATATATCTGATATATATACTTTCCAAATGAACTCAGGCTCGTCTAAAGTTAAAGGTCTTCTTGACTCAGCCTCCAAAGTGTGGACATTGTTTTATGTCAGTTCAGTAACTTACATCTTGACATATATGGTACTGAGTTCTCTTACTATAAAATCAAGTATTGGTGCTGAAGGGGCATTTGTTTGTGACAGACTATTGCTGTATTTTCATAGTGGGCCTATCTATCAGTTGTGGTTTCTTATTCAGATAGTATTTTACTCTCAGCGTATTACCTGGTGCACTGAATCTGTTGGATGAGGATCTAACTGTTGCAAGGAGGGCCCACTTGTTCATCCCGGCCACCCACTAGCTTAGCCCTGAAATAACAACACAGAAACTATATTCATTAAAACACTGCTTGGCCCATTAGCCCTAACTTCTTATTAGTTAATTCTTACATCTTAATTCAACCCATTTCTATTAATCTGTGTATTGCCATGTGGCAGTGGCTTACTGGGTAAAATTTTAAGCATCTGTCTCTGGCCTATCCATAGTGTCTCTGACTCTGCTTTCTTTCTTCCAGAATTCAGTTCCATCTTCCCCACCTACCTAAGTTCTGCCTTATCAGGCCAAGGCAATTTCTTTATTCATTAACCAATACAAGCAACACATAAAAAGAAGGACCTCCTACACCATCTATCTTCTGAGTTACATCTTTAGTCCAATGGAGAGAAATTAACACTTCAATCCTCCTGCAATCTAGTTTCATTTGAGCATTGCAGTTATTTCCACTGAAAGAATATGGGTGATTAAAAAAAATACTGAAGCAACAATCTAATACCAGATACATAAATCTCAATATGTAAACATAAGAAACATGAAAAATCAAGCACATGATGTCTCTGAAAATTATTGGTTCCATACTAATGTCCTCCAATGAGTAAATTACATGAGTAAATTTCAAATGAATGACTATAGGATTGCTCAATGAAATAAGAGAGCACAAATGAACTCCTCAATGAATTTAAAGAGAATATAATCAAATAGCTGAATTAAATAAGGATGTCAAAATAAGATGTGAAAGTAGAATTCAAAAGACAGAGATAATGAAAAATAATCAAAGTAAAATATCAGAAATTATTTCAAAAGTAAAATAAAATGAAAATCCTCACCAATAGAATTAGTCAAATGGCAGACAAAATACTAGGACTTGAAGACAAGATAGATGAATTAGAATATTCCAATAACAACAGAGATGAAATAATAAGAAAGCACAGAAAGAACATGAGAGATCTATGAGACATCCCTCCTCCAGCCTGCTACATCCCTCCTCCAGCCTGCTACATCCCTCCTCCAGCCTGCTACATCCCTCCTCCAGCCTGCTACATCCCTCCTCCAGCCTGCTACATCCCTTCTCCAGCCTGCTACATCCCTCCTCCAGCCTGCTACATCCCTCCTCCAGCCTGCTCGTCTCCCCTTACCCCTTTTAACCTTCCCTGATCTATTATTTCCTTCTTACTTCGGCATACCACTGCATTCTATCTCCCTTCCATGAATCCCACCCCTCATGGCCCCTTACTAATTTTCTGACCTCTTAGTGGTTTTCCAAAATTCAAAGCTAACATCCACAAATTAGAGGAAACATGTGATGTCATCTTTCTGAGTCTGGGCTACCTCCTTCAGGATGAAGCTCTATCCATTTACCTGTAAAGTTCATAATATCACTTTTCTTAGTAGCTGAATAATTTTCCATTCTATAAAATGTACCACATTTTCATTGTCCATTCATCAGTGAATACAGCAGCAATGAACATGGGTAAGCAGGCATTTGATCTTCAGTAGGCTAAAGAGTCCTCTGAGTAACTACACAAGAATGCTATGGCTGGACCATGTGCTAGCCCTACTTTTGGATTTTTGCTGAACCTCCATAGTGCTTACATCACTTTGTACTCCCATCAACAGAGACTAAGTGTTGTTCTTTCCCTACAGCCACTCCAGCTTTCGTTAGCGTTTGTGTTTATGACTTTGGTCATTCTGACAGGGATAAGATGAAATCCTGAAGTAGCTATAATTTTCATTTCCTTGATAGCTATAAGTATTGAACATTTAAAAATATTTCTCAGCTATTGTATTTCATCATTTGAGAACTTTTCATTTAGTTCTATGCCATAATTTTAATTGGATTGTTCTTCTTTACTTTATTATTTAAAAACGTGGAAATAAATAAAATACATTATATACGAAAATTAGGCAGCCCCAAAGACTGTGCAACATAATGAACTTATGTGCAATTATAACTGGCATTCAAAATAGAATATGTGGAGCTTCACATTAAACTTATGCTCTTAACCACACCAAAACAAAACTAAAAATCCGTAACAGAATTAGAAGTAGAAAAGAATTTGCGTGCATTCAGCCCTTCCCTAGCATGTCGTATTTAGATTTCCCTGTTCCCTTTCCTTTGTGTTTATACTGTACCCGCATGTACAGTCTACACATATTCATATTTTATTGGGCAGATTCCACACACAAAAAAGAACATGTGGCTTATTCTTTCTGAGACTTTCATGACTTAATATACATTCTGAGTTCCTCCATTTCCCTGCAAAATTTTAACCTCATTTTTCTTTAGAACTGCATAGTATTTGTCTATGTGTATGCGTATGTGTATCTGTAATTTTACTTATTCACTCATCTGTTGATGGACAACTATGTTAATTTAAATTTCTTCCTATAGTGAATAAAGCACCAATAACATGAGGTGAAACGATCTCTATGATAGGGTTTGAAACATCAGGGTCATATGATAAAAATAGTCATATAATGTGACTATTTTTAATTCTTAAGAAATATCTAAACTTGTTTCCACAATGACTGTATTAATTTGCACCTCCACAACAGTGAATAAGAGCTCCCCTTCCCTCTTTCTCTCCACATCCTCTCCAACATTTGCTGTCAAATTTCTTGAAGATAACTGGAAAGAGGACATATTTCAAAGTACTTTTAACTTGCATTCCCCCTGATGTCAAGGAATACTGAACACTTTTTAAAGTAATTCTTGGCCATTTGTCTTTATTTGCTTGTTTGTTTACTTTTTGAAAATGTCTATTCAATTCATTTCTCCATTTGTTGATTGGAAGTTTCACTCCTTAGGTATTTAATTTCTGTAATTCTTTGTAATTTCTGGATATTTGTCCTTTGTCTGAGTATAGCAGATAAAGATTTTATCCCATTCTGTAGACTGACTTTTAACTCTGCTGACTTTACAGAAAGATTATGTTTTCGTATAACTCCATTTGTTGATACATGGTGCTAGCTCCTGTGCTGTTTATTAATAGTCTATTTTAAAAGTCTTTGCCTACACCAACATCTTGAAATGTATTCCCAGTTTTCTTCTGAAACTTTCAGTGTTTTTGGATTTTAAATTAAGGTTGTTGATCCATTTTTGAATTGGTTTTTGTACAAGGTTGCTCTTTGTTATTTGAATGAGATTCCCATGAGAACAAAAAATATTCCCCTACAACCACTCCTACATTCATTTTTAGCTCTTTATATCTGTGCTAACAGAATAGAAATATTTGCAAAGATTGCCTAGAATGCCTTTTCTTGCTCATTCAGGTGGGAATTGAAATGAGTCATCCAGGCACATAAGATTTTGAAGGAGCTATCATGAATGCCGTCATGGAGCATAGCTTCCTGAACAATGAGATGCTCCTGAACCATTCAGACTCTTTGGCACTAGCCTATGTAAATGATTCTTTGTCAGATGGTACCCTAAGAGAGCTTATAAAGGGATAGTCTGAGCATCCACAAATATTGAGAGCAGAGACTATGACTCTGCCAACAAGAAACCAATAATGTCGTGATTTTGACAGATCAGAGCAGAGTAGATGGAACCTTAAGTTCCTTTTTATTTGTATATTTCTCTAACTAGATTCTTAGAAGCAAGCCCTATTTTTCACTCATTATGAATAAAACTCCCCCAAAGGCTTAGCCCTAGGAGGTGCTAAGCAGGGAGTGTGATTTGGATGACATGTGGATGCTGCAGATGTCACTGGGCAAAGGAATGGAAAATACAGCATTAGAAACTCAAAGCCCTCTATACAACCTGTTTCCCAGAACACTGGGAAGGGGGATGTCTTGAATTTCTTCCCAGGAAGAAAATTAATTAGATCTAAACCTCAGTCTTCTTGCTTTTGGTTTTCACTGCTGAAGGGGCATGGCATCTCATGCACAGACTCTCCAGCATTTCCCTTTGGAAAGACCTTTGACTTTTCAAATTTAAGGTTAAAGGTCCCCAGAGTCAGTCACTCTCACTCTCTACAACCCTGTAGATTCTTCTGTCATGGATGATTTTGATTCACTGAATTACAGTAGAACTGTGCAGACTCTCAAGCTGTTTTATGGTATTTCTGCCATACAGCCACAAAACTCCTATAGCTCCAAGAACATATACAATAATAGAATTATTGAATAATTGGAAAGGAATACATTTTAATGACTTGTCATCTCCTTCATTGGTAGACATAACAGTTAAGTTGCTGCAACTCTTTTGCATTTTATCAAGGTAATTTCTATTTTTTTATTCTCTTATATATAGCATCCTGACCTCAGTTTCCTCTCCATCCACTCATGTCAGTACATCCCCCCCTTACCCCCCAGATCCACTCCTCCTTGGTTTCACTTCAGAAGAGAGCAGTCCTCCCAGCGATATCAACAGAACCTGGCATAACAAGTTACTATAAGACTAAGCACATACCATTATACCAAAGCTGGACAAGGCAAGCCAGTAGGAAGGAAAGGGTTTCAAGAACAGGCAAAAGAGTCAGAGACAACCCCCAATCCCACAGTTAAGAGACCCACAAAACACCAAACCTCATAACTATAGCATATAAGCAGAGGATGTATGTCAGACCCATACAGATTCTGTGATTGTCCCCTCAGTCTTTGGGAACCCCTATCAGTCCTGCTTAGTTGACTCTATGGGCCATGTTTTTATGTTCTTGTGGTCCCCACAACTCTTCTGACTCCTACAATCCTTCCTCACCCTCTTCCATGGGGTTCCCAGAGTTCTGCCTAATATTTAGCTGTGGATCTCTGCTCCCATGAGTTGCTGGATAAAGCCTCTCTCATGATGATTAGGCTAGACTCCAATATATGAAGAGAGAAGAATATCATTTCATTGATGTTATTTATTCATTCATTCATTCATTCATTGCCAGTCATGTTTGGTTCTATCCCAGGTCTCTAGGTGATTCAGCCTTTGGTTCCTGGGCTCCCTCTCAAGGTGTGGATCTCAAGTTGCACCAGTTATTGGATGGTCACAAGTTCTATGCCACTGTTACCTCAGCACATCTTGAAAGCAGGACAAATTGTAGGTCAAAAATTTTGTGGCTGGACTGATGTCCCAGTCACACCCCTGGAAGCTTTGCCTGGTGGCAGAAGATGATTAGTTCATGCCCCATATTACCCACTACTTGGAGTCATCATTAGGGTCATCCTCAGAGATTCCTGGGTGTGTCTGATGCACTAGTTTTCCACATCGCCCCCTGAAGTGCCCTCCAATTCCAGTCATCCATCCCTGCCAGTACTTTCTCCCTCTTTTCCACCCACCCTCCTATTCCCATCCCAACCTGCCCTCACTTCACTCTTGAAATCTATCCTATTTCCTCTTCCCAGAGAAATCCACATGTGTACCCTGCCCCTTGAAGCCTCCTTGTTACTTAGCCTCTCTGGGTCTATGGATTATACCATGAACATCCTTTACAAGTGATATTCACTTATGAGTGAATACATGCCATGTTTGCGTTTCTGGATCTGGGTTGCCTCACTCAGGATGATTTTTTTCTAGATCAATCCATTCTCCTGCAAATTTCATGATGTCATTTTTTTAATTTTAACAGTTGAGTAATACACCGTTGTGTAAATGTACTACATTATCTTTATCTATTTTTAAGTTGAGGGACATCTAGGTTATTTTCAGTGTCTGGTTATTATGTACATATTATGAACATAGTTCAGCAAATGTCCTTGTGGTAGAATGTGGATCTGTTCCACCTTGACTAAAGATCAGAGAGTTCAGAACTATTCTTGCTCCTTCAAGGTTATATGATAGGAGTTTTGACCCAAGGTGTAGGTACTAACAGGATGTTTTGACCTAAGATGTGGTTACTTGATGTTTTGGGTATTAAGAAGGTAATTACTTTGTTTTTTTGTATCTTGGTAAAGAAATCTTCTGCCTTCCTACTCCTTTTTGAATTGGGGTATAAAGAGGTTATGAGAAATAAACACGAGGCTGATCACAGTATTCACTGGATGCCCACCCAACCCTATCTGTTGTCTCTTGTCTATTTCTTTCTCAGTTCTCACACTTCCCCTCAAGCACAGATGAATATGTTGGACCATACCCAACAGTCCATTTGCTTGGCAAATTTTTTTCCAACCAATTTACTCTGAGATAATGTCTATATTTGATGTTGAGGTGTATTTCTTATACACAGCTGAAAAACAGATCTAGTTTTTGCATCCATTCTGTTAGTCTGTATCTTTTTGTTGGGGAACTGAGTTCATTGATAATGAGAGATATTAATGACCAATGATTGTTAATTCCTGTAATTATTGTTGTTGTTGGTGGTGGTGGTGGTGGTAATGGTGGTGTGTATGCTTTCCGTTTTTGGTTTTGCTGGTGTAAGATTAATTATTTTCTGTGTTTTCATGGGTGTAGTTAACCTCCTTGAACTGGAGTTTTCTTTCTATTATTTTCTGTAGGGCAGAATTTTTAGATAGATATTGTTTGGATTTGACTTTAACATGGACTATCTTGCTTTCTCCATCTACGGTAATTGAAAATTTTCTTGGGTATAGTAGTTTGGGCTGGCATCTGTGGTCTCTTAGAGTCTGCAGAATATCTGTATGGGTCCTTCTGGCACTTAGACTTTTCATTGAGAAATTGGGTATAATTCTAATAGGTCTATCTTTATATATTATTTATTCTTTTTTTCTTTTGCAGTTTTTAATATCCTTTCTTTGTTCTGTGTGTTTAGTGTTTTGATTATTATGTGATGAAGAGATTTTCTTTTCTGATTGAATCTATTTGGTGCTCTGTTTGCTTCTTGTACCTTTATAGGCATCTTGATGTGGAATTCCCCTCTTTATGCTATAAATATCATTGGTTAATGAAGGAAATGCTTTGGGCCTATAACAAAGCTATGTGGGGAAAGCTAGGCTGAATGCTGAGAGAAAGGAGGCAAAGTCAAGGAGACACCATGTAGCCCTGCTGGAACGTTAGCGGGTAAGCCACAGCCACGTGGCAATACACAAATTAATAGAAATGGGTTAAATTAATATATAAGAGTTAGCCAATAAAAAGCTGGAGCTAATGGGCCAAGCAGTGATTTAATTAATATAGTTTCTGTGTGATTATTTCGGGGCTAAGCAGCCAGAACAACCAACCAAGCAGCCTCATTACAGCATCTCCTTTTTTAGGTTAGGAAATTGTTTTTTCCATGATCTTGTTGAAAATATTTTCTTTTTCTTTGAGCTGGGATTCTTCTCCTTCTATTCCAATTATTCTTAGGTTTGGTCTTTTCATAATTTCCCAGGTTTTCTTGTTGTCTTGTGTCGGGAATTTTTTAGATTTAACATTTTATTTGACCGATGTATCTATTTCTTCCATCATGTTTTCAATGCCTAAAATTTTCTCTTCCTTCTCTTGAATTGGTGATTCCTGTGTCTAGAATTCCCGTTCACTTACCTAGATTTTCCATTTCCAGAATTCTCTCAGTTTATGTTTTCTTTATTGCTTCTATTTCCATGTCCAGGTCTTGAACAATTCTATTCGTCTCCTTCAACTGTTTTTCATTAGCTTTCTTTAAGGGATTTATTCATTTCCTCCATATAGGAGCAGCATATAGAAGTTTGAGAACAACACAGATTCTCAGTCCTGTGCTGGCTCTAGAAAGCAAACACTTCAAGTTAATCTTCTGCACATCAAAGCTTGATTGCAAAGCGGTAGGTAGTGCTAATACACATGGTCCATTAGACTCACATGGAGTATTTAACTGACATCCCCATACCTCAATCCCATCCTCAGAAATTACATAACAGGATGGGCTAGAGCCCAAGCATTGGTGTTTTTTTTAAAGAGGTAAAGAAGGTTATGCTACAGAGCCTAGAAGGTCTTAGCTGTGCCACACGTCCTCCATGCTGCCTGAAACAGTGAGGCCAACTTTCCCAGAGAATGTGAGTGAGGATGAAAGTGACCATACCGGGTGGTGACACAGTGGGCTCCCTAGAACCTAGAATCCCAGACCTGAATGAAACCATAGTTCTCAGAAGAGTGGCCACTTGAAAATTCTCTATTATTCTGTTCCTCAGAGAAAATGGCAGCCCTGGGAAAGCCTGCAGAGGCAGCAAGCTGTCTCATGTAATATTTATGCCGCCGCCTCTGCTTTGCTTCTTTCTTTGCTCTAGAGAGACTGAATCTAAGGTGTCACCGCCACATAAAAGCAACAATATTATGGCTGCCCTCTTCCTTCCCACCCCATTCTCAAAGCTCCTACAGATGTGATTTGGTCTTTTCAGATTTAAAGTACTTTATAAAAATACTCAGCAAATACTTCAGCAAAAATAAATGTCCCTAAATAGTCACTCTATCCAGTAGAAGTCATGCTCACCCGTGTTCCTCCTAAAAGCCTAAAATAGAGTCCGCACTTGCAGCTCCCTCCAAGGAGCATCCTTGTTTAGCTAGCCTAGTTAAAAGCTGTGAGCTTGTGCTTTTGGGTCCTGTAAAAGCCTTGTGTCTTTTTAAAAATAATCTTGTTTAAAAACCCTGATTCCCCCAAAGGAGGTTTAGCATATGCAAATCTCTAGGAACTGGGAGTCAAGCACTGAACTGTCTGGAGAGGCAGCCCTGGCTTGCACTTCCCAGGGAAGACTGTGTGGATGGGGATAGGCCTTCCCAGAAGCTCCTTCCTTCAGGCTTCATGTCCCTGCAAAATGGAGTCTGACACATCGAGGTTCTCCAGAGACCCCTTATTCCTGCCCTCACATTTTAATTACTCTTTTTTAGAGCAGGTATGGAAGATAGATCTTGCATTTTGATCCAGTTTCTGCCAGGGTCTGGGCCATGATCTTGAACTGATGGTGCTTACAGCACAGCAGGCTTATGTGTCCTGCTGGTGTGTGGAGAGTCAAATGCTACTGACTTCTACCCAGTGACTAAAGAACTCAGCGAATTGGGCATAATGGCAAATGTCTGTAATCCCAGCACTCAGGAAGCTGAGGCAGGAAGATTGCCACGAGCTGGAAAGTAGCCTGATCTCCACTATGAGATCCTGTATTTAAAACAAACAAACAACAAACAAACAAACTTTCCACCCATGAACATGACCAAAGGAAGCATCTATCTCAACTACTTTTTCCATCACTACAATGAAACACCATGACCCAGGCAATTTGTAGGAGGGAGGATTGATTTGCAGGTTAGCGTTCCATCACCATCATGCCAGGAAAGCATGGCAGCAGACGTGCATGGGGGAGCTGGCAGCTAGGGGCTCACTTCTCAAACCATAAACAGGAAGCAGAGAAAGAAAACTAGGAATAGCACATGACTTTGAAACCTCAGATACCACCTCCAGTGGCCTACTTTCTCCAGCAAGGCCACACCTCCTAAACCTACCCAAACAGGGTCACCAATTGGGGGCCAAGCATTTAAATGCCTGCCTGAGAACATGGGGACATCTTATTCAAACTACCAAAGCATTGTTGAAGTCTCTCATCTCACTGACAGTTGTGTCAAAGTCAGTCTCCTAAGGAGCAGAACAGCTTCAGAAGCTCTTCAACCCACGGCTGAGCTTCCAAACCTCCCAGGAGAGTCTGGGGAGTCATTCTCAGCAGTAGGAACAGTGACCAACCACACAGTAAGGCGAGATCCAAATACCAGCTGCCCCAGAGAGTTTGTGTTTGTCTCTGTGAAGGAGTTGGATGCAGCCATGTAAGCAAGGCCAAACAGGTGGATGGGAGAGTTGTGGAACCAAAGAGAGCTTTGTGGGGAGAAGAGTCTCAAAGATGAGGTGTCCACTTAACTGTGAAACAGATCTTTAGTGGTATCTTGAAAAAGACGCTGCCGTAGTTATTTTGAACGATATAGGGAAACTGAAGTGATTAACAATGCAACTAACCAAGGCAGTGGGAAGAAGAGAGTCTATGCTTTTGTACCTTTGAAGACCATGACTCTCTGGACAGGACTATCTTTCAGATAAATACCTTTCTGTCCAATTTGTTTTCTACTGTTATAAACACAACGACCAAAGGCAACTCAGGGAAGGAAGGGTTTATTTCATCTTACTGCTTATAACTATAAGGAAACTCAGGGCAGGAACTAAAACAGAAGCCATGGAGGAAGGTGCTTACTGTCTTCACCCCATGACTTCCTTGGTTTGTTTTCCTGACTTTATCATTCCACCATAATTAATGAATCACTCCTGGATTGTTGGATGTTTGTTGCTCATATTTTTCTCTAAGAAATAATCATGAACTATTTATCTAAAGTTATTACTGTTTACGGGTTCTAAGAAATATGAGTTATTTCCTTTGAACAATAAGAAGATTATTGGAACAGTAACAATACTGTAACCAGAAAGCAGGCAGTGACAACTCATTTTCCCACTCACACTACAATAAAGAACATCTTTTACTACACTGCTGTACTCACTGGATATTTTAGGGCTTAAAAATTTTATTTCATGAGCTGGCAAAATGGTTCAGTAGGTAAAAACACCTGCGATGGCAAGACTGGCTATCTGAAATTTGTTGTGAAATATCATTTTAACTGGACAAAGATGTGTTACATTGATTGATGCTGCAGAATATTACTTGAACTATGCATATGTGTGTTACTTTTGTTTATGCTGCATTTAGTTATGTAAACATGTACTGCATTTGCTTCATCTTGCCTGTCTAAGGCACCTGGTTGGTCTAATAAAAAGCTGAATGGACAATAGCTAAACAAGAAAAGAATAGTGGAGCTGGCAGAAAGAAAGAGCAATGAGAGGAGGAGAGAACAAGAGACATGCCTTGGGCAAGAAGCCTGGCAGATGCCAGGCAGACAGACAGACAGAGAAACAGTGAAAGTAAGATATATAGAAGAAAAAAAAAAGGTTATAAGCCGGAGGCAAAGGTAGATAAAGAGAAGTTAAGTTAAAAGAGCTAGCCAGAAATGTGCCTAAGCTAGGCCAAGCACTCAAAACTAAAAGTCTCTGGGTCATGATTTGGGAGCTGGTTGGTGGCCCTAAGGAGAAAACCTAATACTGAGTTTCATCCCTGGGTCCCATGTAAAGGTAGAAGAAAATGACCAACTCCATATGTCCTCTGACCTCTGCAGATGCACCGGAAACTATGCACATATGTACACACACACACACACACACACACACACACACACACACCATACACATATACTATTGATAAATAAATTAGTTCTCGTGTAGAGGACCTGAGTATGATACTCAGCGCCAATGTCCAGTGGCTCAAAACCACCTGTGACTCCAGGGCCAGGGCAGTTAACACCCTCTCTTCTGGCCTCCCACATACTCATGTATGAGCTCTCTCTGTCTGTCTCTCCCTCTCTCCCTCTTCTTCTCCCTCTCACACACACTTAAATAAAAATAAAAACCGATCTTTTAAAAAAAATTGCTCCATCAGAGTAGTCACTAAAAAACAAACAAACGAAAACACACTTGCCTAGTCTCAAACTCTGAGCATTTCCGTGACCCTCCCTTCAATGAGAATGGCCATTCTAAATCAGGGAGGCTTAAGGCTTTACACTTGCCCTGACATTTACATTTTAATATATTTATCCTCCATAAAAAATAAAAAACTGTGAAAGAGCTGGAACTAGAAAAAAAATCACTTTATATCTCCTTTCAATACTCATCCATGTGTCTTTTGCCTGCATTCCATCCTTCATTGTCACCAGGATTGCCCGCTTTTGGTGTCCTGTTTGGAAGCTGCTCTATACCCTGGCTCACAGCTGCCTACAATCACACCTGTGTACATTAGAGGCGAGGGTCCCCACATGAGAGGAAACATACTGCTTTTTCCTTTTGAGTTTTAATCACCTTGCTTTAATATTATCCCAAGGCCACCAATTTTTCTGTTAATTTCATGGTTCCCTTTTTCTTTCCACTGAGTAATATTTCATTCCTTAATTAATTGGTGTGATATTTTTATTTGTGAGTTCAATAGAAACATTGCATTTCATTATGAAGAGTGAAAAGTGATTTCATACATCATAGAACACAGTTTCCCACCATGTTTACTCTGGTTTATGGAAGTCCAGTATTTCTTCGGTAAGACTGGGATTTTTTTGCCCATTTTTACATTATTTTAAAGAGTATCATACAGTAAATTCACAAGAGTTTAGGAGAAAAAATGTTCTCTTATATTCATAATAATTCCAAGCTGCCGAGGCTCAAATCCTCCACAGCATGTTTTCACAAATGGAGTTTTGATGGAATGTGTCCTCATTCACACAGTTTGTTAGTCTGACTTCTCATTACAGTGACAAAGGCTGCAAAGGAAGCTCTCCCTAGCCTGTGATATCAGAGGCTACCATGTGTGGCGGGCTTGCTGCCCTGTTCCTGGTCTGTGCTGAGGCAGTGCACCATGATGGCAGGGTATTATCAAACACAGATTCCCACATCATGACAATCAGGAAGCAGAGAGGAGTGACAGGAAATGACCAGGGCCAAGATGCAGCTTCCAGGGATGTGCCCTGACAACCCCCTTCTCTAAAGAAACCCCACTTTCCGTAGTTTTACTGCTACTCAAAGTTTAATAATTAATTAAAGGGCCTGCCTATCTGTAAAGCTCCCTGCCCAGAATATGCTCCTATTCGCGCTGGGTGTCTAGCCACCAAACCAACGTCACAATCTGGATCACCTGTCACTCTTCCCCTCCAATTGTTTTCTGGTTGCTGTTTTGTTTCATTTTAAAAAATATATTACTTTTTAAAGATTTTTTATTTTTTTATTTAAAACTTTTTTCTTTTTACATACCAAACACAGTTCTCCCTCCCACCCCTCCTTCTGTCCCCTCTACCTTCCCCCCACTGAAACCCCCCATCCACTCCACAGAAAGGGTAAGGCCTCCCATGGGGAGTCAACAAATCTGGCATATCAAGTTGAGGCAGGACCCAGCCCCGCCCCTCTATATGGAGGCTGAGCAACTCCCTCCATAGGGAATGAGCTCCAAAAAGCCAGCTCATACACTGGGGATAAATCTTGGTCCCACTGTCAGTGGCCCCACAGACTGCCCAAGCCACAGAGCTGGCACCCACACTCAGAAGGCCTAGTTGGGTCCTATGCAGGTTCCCCGGCTCTCACTCCAGAGTCAGTGAGCTCACACTAACTCGGGTCAGCTGTCTCCGTGGGCTTATAATTTTTATCTTTAATTAAATTTATTCATTTATTTTACAACCCAATGGCAATTTCCCCTCCCTCTTCTCTTCCCATTTTCTCCCCTAACCTCCCCCCACTCACCCACCCCCACCATCCACTCCTCCTCTGTTTCTATTCAGAAAGGGGCAGGCTTCTCATGGGTGTCAACAAAGCATGGCCTATCAAGTTGAGGTAGGACTAACCTCCTCCCCTTGTATAAAGGCTGAGCAAGGCAACCCAGTATGAGGAATAGGTTCCTGGAATCCAGACAATGTCTTGGGGACAGGCCCCACTTCCACCACTAGGGGATCCACATCATGGTGTGTGAAAAAAAGCAAAGCACAAAATACCATGTGACAATATGAAGCACTCAGAGAAAACAAGCTCCCAACGAGAATGTGAATCAGCCATTGCCTGAGACTAGAAGTAAGAAGGCTATAAGCAATTAATGGTTTCTAAAAGAGAAAGAATTGGTCTTCTCCAGGGACAATCCCTGATAGGTTATCCAATCCCAAGTAGTCAGCCCTCAACAAATGTACACACAAACAACACTTAAAGGACTCAGCAGGATGCATTTATTTATATAGGCACATATGCGCGTGCACATGTGTGTGAGTGTAACAATAATAATAAAAGAAGGGGCCATGAAGATGAGAGGTAACTGGAAGCATAAGGGGTAGTTTGAGGAGAAGTGCGGAATGGAGATGATATAAATACAGGACTCATATAAAATTTTCAAAATATATTAATAAATAATTTCAAAGAAGTAAGGAACATTAGCAATGAGCACAGCAGAGCTTTTTGAATGCTGAAAATGTCTTGAAACCAAAACCATGTTTGAATCATGATTGAAATATATTAAAATTACTAAATTATACATTTACAGTTGAGCTTTATAGCATATTAAGTATTTCTCAATAAAGCTATAAAGCAAAAATCACTGACGATGTCTCCAGCATTCTACCCAATGTGGTACTATGGTGTGGACACAGTTTAAGTGACTCCCTAAGGCATCATTTGATTAAGTTCAGTCACCACTGCGAGTTATTTTTTAAGAGGGAGGAAATAAAATCGATCTATGATGTTTATGGGTGGGACCTGCTGGGATGATGGTGCAGGCTTGGCATTTCCGCACTCAGGAGGCTAAAGCAAGAGTTCATGTGTTCAAGGCCAGCCTTTCTCAAATAAATAAATAGCCTTTGGGAGATAATGAGTAGTAGACAGGCCATTGGAATACCACTTTATGGCTGAATACTGGAGGTTTTACAAGAAGGAAGGAAACCTGAGGACATGCACACACGCACACAGAGACACCTTCATCTCACCACCTGATCTTCTGTACTGTCTTAGGGTTCAGAGAACAATCTGTCACTGTATATATGATCCCTCAACTTCAGATTTCTGCAACTATGAGCCCAAATAACCCTATTTTCTTTGTAACTTACCCCATCAATATTATGGTGTTAAGAACAAAAGAAAACTTAAAATGTAAGCAATTTCCAAGCTATAGCACCAAGATGAAAAGGGTGTGAAGTAGAGTATATTGAGAGAGGTTTATTTTTTATGATTTTCTTGTAAAGGAGCATATATTTCCAAAGGAAGCCATGGTCTTAGGAAGCAAAAATTAGAACAGCATTACTCTCCTAAGAGAAGAAACACCTAGAAGAGGGGAGACTTAGGAGGAAGCAAGCCTACTCTTAATTCTAGAAGCTGTGCTTATCTTGTATTTTAATTTTGAATTTGGAACACCGAAATGATTTCATATAACTGAAAATATAAAGTAAATAAGTTTTGCAGTTTCTCAGACTGAAAATAGTCTGAGACACTGAAACAAACTACTTAACATGTTTGTTACATGACTATAGTTCAAGTGACTTACACACCACTTGCACTGAGCACGGCTAGCAGAGGGATGTCTAAAGCACCTACATTCCCACCCTATGAAGCCTGGTGTGGATTGAGGAGAGGAGGGCATTTGTGTTCTGGGGATGGAACGGGATGGTGATGATGGTCTATCCAGCACAGGGTATCAACCAATGGCTGCACTGTATGGTTCTTGTGTGCTGTAGAAATCAAGGGACATCATGTCAGCAATTCATTCTCAAATGGCTCAGGGGAAAAAAAAGTCATTCGAGAGACTCTTGTAACTTTTTCTGTAAGTTTGAAACTATTTCAAAGCATAAAGGTAGCCAAAGCATGAGTAGGGCATTGACTTGTTTTTCTGAAAATTAGTAAATAAAGGGGAAAGATGGATGTCCTGTCCCACTCAGTACTTGCTATAGTTTGAATCTTGAATGTCCCCCAGAGGCTGCCATATTGATGTGCTATTGGGAAGTGATGGAAGGCTTAAGAAAAGAGGTTTGTGTAAAGTCCTTAGGTTCTTAATGGCATTCCCTCAAAGGGGATAGTGAGACCCTAGCCCCTTCCTCATTCTTGTTTCTGTTTCCCATCACAAGGTGAATGTATTTGCTCTTTCACATGTCCCTCACATGATGCACTTCCTCACCACAGGCCCAAAGCAGTGAAGACACTGATCACCAGCTGAAATGTATAAAACTGCCACCTGAAATAAACCTTTTCTCTTAATGAATCATAAAGATTATCATAGTGATGAATGTTAACAGTCATAAGTTCAGGATAACAAAATAGGTGATCAGGGGACATTTGGACTCTTTTGTTTGTTTGTTTGAATTTTGGTGGTGGTAATTAAAGAAAGCATCTCCTCACTTTTTAATACTCAGTGAGATAATAGATCTAGACCACATTCATCAATATGTATGATGGCTATTCTTGATTGTTAACCTGACCACATCTGGGATTAACTAAAACCCAAGTGCTGAATACATCTGTGATAGATTATTTTCTTAACAAGATCATTTAAAGTGGGAAAACACACCTTTAATCTCGATCTTTTGAGATGGAAAGGCCCACTTTTAATCTGACCATACCTTCTGGTGACAGCCTCTATAAACAACACGGAAAAAGGAAGCTTGTTTATTCGCCTGGTTGTTCTCACTCTCACTGGCAAGTCCGTTTCTTCATAGGTATTTGAAGATACTTCTTTAGGATTC
This sequence comes from Ondatra zibethicus, assembly GCA_004026605.1. Lineage (NCBI taxonomy): Eukaryota > Metazoa > Chordata > Mammalia > Rodentia > Cricetidae > Ondatra > Ondatra zibethicus. Next base: position 11,232 of record PVIU01007113.1, on the reverse strand, counting down.
TGGAATATACTGAAGAATAGCTGAGACATCCAGTCTTGTAGATTAAACAACTACTGGATTCTTGGACCTTCCATTGGTAGACAGCCGTTGTCAGACTGGATAGAGCACAACCTGTAAGCCATTCTAATAAATCCCATATAGGAAGATGATAAATGAGAGATAGGTGAGAAGATAGACAAAGAGACAAACCGACAGATGATAGATGATAGAAGATAGGTAGGTAGGTAGGTAGGTAGATAGACAGACAGACAGACAGACAGACAGACAGATAGATAGATGAGATTCATTCTATAAGTTCTGTTTTTCTATGGAACCCTGACTAGTACCTTATGTGTTAGAATTTTCAGGTTTATTCGGTATCTCTAAAGTTGGTAGAGCTGTTTGACAACACTGGAACTCAGGGATCAGTCTCAGGGTTATTGCAGACAGGGCTATCAGACATCATAAAGATACAGTGAGAAATACCCTACCTCATCCATGACTGGTATTGTTTCTTTGTTTCTGTTTGTTTTTGCACAGTGCTGGAGATGGAAGTCAGGGTTTTGTGTACACTAGGCAAGCACTCTACCCCTAAGACATTATTCCTTCAGTCTAATGACCTAGGCTTGACCAAACAAGAGCTAACCTTCAGTCTAGCCAAGTTTCTAGAAACCCAACAGTGATTCTCAACAAACTGAGGGTAGAGCCTTCATCAGTCCCCAGCAGAGAATTAACAATGTGTAAAGCCATCAGCAGCCGCAGGTTGCAGAGAAGAAAGAATTCACTGCTTACATTCATTGTGAAGAGGGTAGAGATGCTTTGAAGCCACTATACACATTACAGTTCCCCACCAACAAGAATTGCCTTGCCCAAGGTATCAACAGTGTGAACTTGTGAAACCCTGTTCTAGATTCAACCGCCTGTTCACCGCAGAGCAGGACACAGGAGCAAGGTATTCAATGACACCAGGAGGATGTTATCAAATTCAGAACACTTGATACGGTTCAACACAAATGACCCACTTTCTTCAACAAACACAATGAAAATGAAGAGGACAGAGGGCTGGGAAATCAATTTTTAGGTGCACAAAATAAAAAAATGAATGTCATGTGTGGCCCTTGGGATCCTGATTCCAACAAATCAACTGACCGAGAAAGCAAAAACAAAACAGAACATTTTTTGAGGCATCATGGAAAATGTAGATACAACCCAACTCTTAACAAATGACATCAAAAAATGTTTGGAGATTGCATTAGATGTAATTGCTAGTGTCTAGGCTATTTTAAGTTTTCATTGGAGATGAATATTAGGTACACTTGAGTGACTGATATGAATCTGGGTTTTTGCTTTAAAAACTGAATTTTCAAAGTGCATTTCATAGACCGTAGGAGACCTTTGAGATCTTTTTCCCAGTGATTTTCAGAGTTAAAACTATTTTTATAACAAACTTGGGTGGTTTTTTTTTCTACCTTTTGGGCTGCTTTAACATCTGGGCTAATGATACAAAAGCAATAGAGAGATGTGCTGCAAAAATGCTGGTAGCCATGAGTTCTTCAGAGCCCCTTGCTCAGATGAAGACAAAACATCCAAATGGCCAATTTGGAAGTACTGCACAAAGCAGCAAAGATCATAAATTCTGTGCAAACTTGACCTTTCTACATTATATCCTTTCAATATTTCATGTGGAGAAATGTAAGCAATCACACTGTATGCCAAAGGATGCTCGCTGTCTCTGAGAAGAGAACTCGTAGTGTTCTTTCAGTGTCAAGCTGAGCCAGGCACTTCTTCCATGCAACACAATGTTTACCTGAAAAACCAGCAGAAAAACGATTGTCAAGCGAAACCTGAGTATTTGAGAGACACTTTTTCAAAAATCAACAAAATCAAGAGTCATTTTAGGTAAAGCTAGCCGTAAAAATCTGATCTTTCAAATAAAAATTAAAATTTGAAAAATATGTATATCCCTAGCTTGCCAGAGTGTGAAGATGTTCTGGTGAAGGATAGGTGAACAAATGTGTGTTTGAACCCTGTATCAGAAAAGACATCAGTGGTTTTAAGATTGGCACAAGTTAACCAGGACTGTCCAAATGATTGGTGATGATGGAACAAAACAAATCACACATGGATAAAGCGTCACTCACAATACAAAAGGACAAAGGATTTTAATATAAAGAATACATAAAATACAACAGTAGAGTTTAGATTCTGCACTGTGTTATCCAAACAAGTCTTTCCTTTTTTTAAAAAAAAAATTCATTGTATTCCACTCATTGAGCTCAAGACTGGCAGAGAAGAAGCTTATTTACTTTTAAGGAGGCAGAAGTCCTGAATCTCAAATCTACCTCCCTAATATAGCACTTAGGAATATTTAAGGGATAAAGAAAGAGGGTAGTCTTGGTATGGCTAAAGGGAAGTGATTGGTGATCAGCACATGTACAACCCAACCTCATGACTCCTTATAGGATGCATGTTCAGAAAATTATAGTGTCGACATGATGAATGGACCTGGGGCCCTCTGATGTGAGAATGTGGTCCAGACGACAATTTCAGACTCAGAATAAAGAGTCAGGCAAAGATATATCCAAATTCCTAAAAGTAACTCAAGTAAATGCTGTCATAGTGATAGTGTGTAGTGGTGATGTCTATAGGAAACCTGGTTGAGTCTATTGCTTTCCTATTTTCTGAACAACTTCTCCAATGGGTGATCCAAAGGGCCAGCAGTGAGGGAAGCTGGATGGGTTATTCAGGGCTACCCTGTGTTCCACAACCAACACATACGTTACTAAAGCAGCAGAAAAGAAGAGCCCCAGGTACCTGGGAGGACAAGCTATGCCTTCATTTCCAGCTGCATGGCCCCCATTCATGTCCACCTCCCTTTTCACCAGCCCTTTTTGATTGGCTGTTTGCTTCATTTATGTCTAAATAAATTTGAAGCAGCATTACATTTTCCAATCTCAGCATTCTTCTACACTTAAAAAATAATACTAAGGTCCTTGTTTGTATAGTGGTGAGAAAAAAAATAATACTGAGGATCTCAAAAAATCTTTCTGCTTGTGAAAGGTACTTAGAACCACAAACCCCTTCCTGGACCACAGCCCTTCTCAATGAAATATGTTACAATAATTTGGCAGTTAGAAGTGTGTGTTATCTATCAAGACTCAGGTTTGACCTCACGCAGGACAATATCAAACAAGGAGCTTCTGCGAGCTTAGTGCCACTGGCAAGGTCAGATGCCCCTACCACCAAAACCTCTAACTTCTCATTCCAAAATTTCAAACATACATGTAACTGACACTTTGATTCCCTTAGAAATGGCTCACTGATACTTGACTAGGGATGTATTTGGACATTTTCTTTCCGAAGATAGAAACCAAGAAGAACAATGGGTTCATTGAGACACATGGATTCTAGGGCAGTGTAGATGTCTTCATGGAGATGCCCAGTTGGAAATCTGATTTTGTAACTCAGGAAAACAGTAGAAGAAAGAGATAGATATCAGAGAACTGTCCACAATCACACAGTAATGAAGACGCAGGTGTGGGTAAACACAGCCAACACTGCAGAGAACAGAAGGGAATAGGAGAAGACTAAGAAAAAGTGAGCCGAAAGAAAGAATGCAAGAAAGCCAAGAGGGCTGGTGAAGTAAGACACAGAGAAACCAGAGCAGAAGAGAGAGAATGTATGGTCAGGGGTGACCAAAAGGGGTGGGGGGTAAGGTGGCATTAGTGACAAATGCAAACAGTCAATAGGAGTGATCACTGTGGTCAGGGATTTTTTGTTTTTATTTTTTGTTCTTTTTACTCCTTATTCTTTGGGGGAGCTGCCACCCATCTCCCAAATAAATACACAGAGACTTATTATTTCTTATGAATGCCCAGCCTTAGCTTGGCTTATTTCTAGTCAGCTTTTTTTTATTTTCAAAAAGAATATATTTTGATTATTTTGTTTACATATAGCACAAAAGTTGAATGCAAAGTAATGGACATTCATTTTCATTATGCTTCATCAATTTTTTACATAACTTAGAATTTCTGAATTATATTTGCAAATGCAATATAATAACAAAGATAAAGTGCTCAACAAAAGAAAAAGATAGAAATAGACTAATATGAAAGAACTTGGTTTCTAACAAAGTGGTTTTGTAGGGGGCATTTGGAAACTATGGCCAGGCCAAGCTTTTCATCCAAGAATGTAACCCCCAAACAGCATTACCTTTTAGGAACGGGTTCCTCAAACACAGCAATCACATGCATTCTCAGGGGCAACATCAACCTAGGGTTTTTGAAGAGTCCAGGTTTTTGCAAATATGAGAACCTCTCAAGAGACTGGCTTTTAATTACCATGCACATTACTGACCTCTGCAATGACTTTATCTAAAGGAGGGACCCACTACTTCCCCACCTACTTAGAGTAACAGAGAGAAAATGCTATGCTAACCTATGTGACCTGTGTATTAGAAGCCTGGGATTCAGCTAGTTAAAAGGCAACATTCTGGAGGAGTGGTTGTGCTTTAGATCTGTGTGTGCATTTTACCACCAAAACCATGGTAGTCAGATTTTCTTAATTATCCCACCTACATTTTGCCTCTGTGCTTTTAACTTTTCCTATTTCTGTATGTCTTTTCTTTCCTTCTTATTCTGTGTCTGGCTATGTGGATGGGTGGCTGGCCTCAAGCATTTTCCTCTCCTTCTTCTTTTCTCATCCCTCCCTTTTCTCTTTTTCTCCTTCTATTTATCCTCACTGCCTGCCAGCCCTGCCTATCCTTCTCCTGACTTGCTATTGGCTGTTTAGCTCTTTATTAGACCAATCAGGTATTTTAGACAAGCAAAGTAACACAGCTTCACAGAGTTAAACAAATGCAACATAAAGAATGCAATACATATTTGCATTATTAAACAAATGTTCCACAGCATAAACAAATATAACACATCTTCAACTAATATTTCACTATGAATCACCCATTGACATTTGCTGAACTTGGCATAGAGATGCAGTAATAATCTTGCCCCAAGGAGTTTTGTAGGTCAGCAAGCAGGCTGAGATAGAGAAGAGGGGATGAAGGAGATGCATGTGGTGGGAGCAGACAGTCTTAGGAAGGAGTCGCGGCATTCAGCAAGGTGTTTTCCTTATTGCCTTAAAATAAAAAAGATTTTGTTTGTTTGTTTGTTTGTTTTTAATCTGTTTGTTTCTTGGGACAAGGCCTTTATCTCAGGCTGGCCTCAAACTCCCTGCATAGCCATGGATGATCTTGAATTTCTGATTCTCCTGCCTCCACCTCTGAGTACCGGATTACAGACATGCGCTATCACACTTGGTTTATGCCGTGCTGGGGACTGAACCGGGGCTTTGTTAATGGTAGGCGAGCATAAGCCCAATTCTTAAGCATGTTTTAGTGATCATTTTAATTGACTTTTTGGCTGGTAGAAAGAAATCCAGAGAGAAGTTAAAGAAGCATCCGTGGCAATGAATAGTAAAGGGAAGCACGCAGAAGCACACAACAAGAAGCAGAACCCACCCACAGAGAACTGCAGATTCCGGCAACAGGGAGAAAGCACATCTCCCAAACCCATTCTGCTTTCTAAAGATCATGAAACTGGGGCACAGAAAGACTGGCGGGAAGGCCTCAGACAGAGTCAGGACTGGGCAGTCTGATGAGAGAGGCTGAGCTCTCAAGCAGCAATATGATACTCTGGTTTCTAAAAGTATATACTCGTAGGGTAAATAAACATCTCCATATGTGCAGGCACAGATGTACACATGTAACATATTTACAAAGGAAAGGCTATAGGAGTAATTATCTCTGGTTAATAGGGTTACAGCTGGCTTTCATATTCTTTGTGCTCTTCCACGTTTCCAAACTTCCTGCAAAGGGTAAATTATTGCATTATAAAGGGAGCAGACAGTATTCTCCAACACAAGCTTGGGAAGAGACCAGATCCTCATCACTTAAGTCGTGCCTCTGATGGAAGCTTGAGGGAAGCAGGGATGAGGTAGGAATGCATGACTCAGCATCTTCCCACTCAGAACCCATAATGTGTTCCCTTTGTCCCACTCAGACAGAACCCACAGCGTGTCCCCTTGACTCTCCTAAAAGTTGGACTTACAGCTTAGCACCCGGAAATGCTGGGTGTGTTTTCCCTAGAGAGTGCTGTCTTATAATTCTATCAAAGTTATGCTGGACCTTAACCTCCAGTAACAAGGTCCCTTTGTTACTTCCTATCGCCTCCCTGAAGAGAAATTATGAGGCTGCATCCCCTGTAGATGTGTTTCTGTACTGGACTCAGAGGCATGGGTTCATGGCTTTTTGCAGAGCTCACACTACATGAAAGATGTGCACACTGCTAGTCCATGTCCTACGTGGATCAATTTTCCATGGCATCCTAAAATGGCTCTACCTTGTGCATCCCTGGATCCTGCTTTGTGGAACCATTCCCTCCCCGTCATGACAACTCTTCCATGAGAAGACATCATGTTTACAAAGGCAGTTATGCTCCCACCCTGGCCGGTGACAGCCTGCTGTCCTCAGGAAGTGGCCACACTCAGCTGTTTCTCCCACAACCTCCCGTGGCCTCAGAGGCCACGGTATTTGTTTAGCTAGAGAGGAGCTGCTTACAGCTGCTAGATTCTAAAAGACGCTAATGCTACTCAAATTTTGTTTTTATTAAAACATCTTATCATTTCTTTGGCAAAAAACAAATAAATAAAACTGAAAATAAGAAATATATGGCCATGCCTTGAGAGTAGAACTAGCGATACATACACACCTGTATGGAGCACAGGGCGTGAGCAGTGAAGGGAGCTAAGTGCCGTCTGGCCTAAGAGAAAGAAAGTTCACTGTGGAGGGGAGGAAGGAAGAGAAACAAACACTGGTCATCCACAGAAAATGCTTGACATAAGGTGAGCTGTGGTGGTGAACACAAGATCCAGAAGATTAGGGCATCCTTGCCTTGGGCCCTTTGCTCCAATCTGAGTGCTGGGAGGTTTCCATGGTGTTCTGTCCAGAGCAGCAGCTTCTTGAAGCTTAGGGATACTTTGTGCATCTCTCACATCCCCATTCATGTCCACGTCCTACTCATAACCCTGCAGCCTCAGCCTAGTGCCATCACCTCCTAGCCCCTGGAAAACCTAGATGGGAAGGGTTACTGACATGAAGACTGTGACCCTTCTCCAATAGTTGGCCTGTGTCACTCTTGGAAATACCTCCTACCCTGACTTCTGATTCATTTCCTGTTCCCAGAGGGTCAATCAGAAAGAAAAGAGATCCAGCTCGGCCTCACAGAGAGCACATCTCACCTCAGCCATTTGTTGATCAGGAGGTCTGGGCTTCTCACCCATTCCATGAGCCCCAGAATCCTCCTCCCTGAAGTAAAGTGTGGGTGTTATGAAAGGACTGATCCAGAGGAACTGCCTCCTTCTACATCCATCCTCCACGCCCCTACTCAAGTCCTTAAAGGAGCCTCACTTGTTCCCACCATGAACGCTAACCCAGTCACTGTTCACTTTCTCTCTACATTGGCCTTGTTGTCATTTCTTCAAGACAGCATGGACCAAGTGTCCATCTGTCCTCAGCTTGAGGCTGAGTCCCAGGAACCACATAGTCCCTGCTTCCCAAGATGTAAAAGCAAGGCAAGGATGCAGTAGAAGTGAAATGCCACAAGAGATTAGGGAGTTCACGCTCCTGCATCACCACCGCCTCTCAGATCAGAAGGTGTGAGAGAGCTACTGCGATAGGGAGAATCGGCTTGCTTTAAAAGTGCGGCTTCTGTAAGCTGACCACAGTCCAGTGAGTGACCACACATCCAAGAATACATGGGCAGCACAAATTGGACTTGATGACTAAAAAAGAAAAAGTGGACACCTAGTCTATGTTTCTAGACTGTATACTTATGGGAGGCTTACAAGCAAGAAATGGGAAAGACCCTTTTTTTAATGTGTGTGTGTGTGTGTGTGTGTGTGTGTGTGTGTGTGTGTGTGTGTGTGTGTGTGTGTGTTAGGGGTGTGTGTGGTATAATTTAAGACCGTAACAGATACTAATATTGAAAGATACATCCATTTCTCTAAATAATCTAATTGGACCTTATGACAGACTCCTAAGGGAAGGTTTTTTTTATTATTTAAATCCTTATTTTGGGGCTGGAGAGATGGCTCAGCCATTAAAGCCTAGGCTCACAACCAAAATCCTTATTTTGCAGATGCACACAGAGAAGTCTTATCTGTATCTCTGTTAGTAGACGGTAGATTGTCATGACCCCAGTGTGCAGGGGATTAAGGAAAGAGAAAGGGCAGTCAGCATCCTGAATACTGCCAAAGTGGCCGCATCTTTCCCCCTGCATCTTATGCTGCCATGGCAACAGTCAGTTAAAAATAGTTTTGTCACAAGTTGAGGAGTCAATGCACAGTGACACCGGGAAAGCTCTGTTAGCTGGAAAGCTAAGGGGCTGGGCCCATTTTTTCCTGGAGAAGGCTGCTCGTTGTGGAGTGTTTCATATATTCAGGGCCCAGTGGCAGTTTTTCCTATTAAACAAAGGAAGGTGGGCACAGGTAAGTGTGGGGCACGGAATGACCAGCCTCACTTTCTCTCCATGAACTTTTTATAGTTGGAGCTAGTCTTGCTGGACCCTGAAGGGGGACTGCCAGCATCTGTTTCCATGCCACTGCTCCACTACAGCTGCCGCAGAGTCCTGCCTTGTGTGGCCATTCGGTACCTGTTTATTGACTGAATAGACAAGACGGTAAAATTAGGATTGTAACTGCTTGCTTCGGAATATATTTGAGTGCTGCTGACAGCAATGACATCTTTCTTGACCCACAGATTCGGCCTCCTGAGCTGACTCGGGTAACTTCATACTCTCACTGTGCAGAAATTCAGACAGGGACACTCTCACCCTAGGTCACACAGGGTCTGTCTCCCATGCCCATGCCCCAGTGTTGTGTGGTTATAGTGCTTATAGATTTTCCTATCTCCATATAGACAATTACCTAAGCTGAGTGTCCTTATACCCAGAATGACTGAAAAACACATTTGATCATTAAGATTACTGCTTTATAGAGGCTTCACCTTCAAGCTTTTGGGTAACTACAGACTACAGGGACGATGCCTTGCTGCAGACAACTTCAGAATCCTGGGAAGGCAAAGGAGAGGAACTAATGTGTGAGTGATCCCACCATGCCTTTGCCAGGGGATATTTGCATAATGAGCCCAGAGCATACATTAGCTCCTGACTTCACAATCCTAAGAAATGAATGGGTATTATTAGAGTCGTTTTGTCTAGAACTGGGTCACAAAACAAAGGACAGACTTTCCAGATGATTCCCAAGGCGCAAACTCTGTGTGAGCGCACTGATGGCATACTGAATGGGTCCAGCAGGTTCAACCGTCCGCGTTCCTCTGGGAAAAGAACCAGCCCTCTTGTTACCCCTTGGCTAGAGCCTCCAACTTTTGCGTTTACAGCTGCTCTTCTTAACCACACTATCTCAGTCCCTGGCCTTGAACTTGAAAGGTGAATGACATCTCAGTATTTCTGCCCATCCATATTTCTTTCTTAAATTTCAGACAATCATTTTCCCTGGCTTGGTGATTGATTCTGTGACTTGCCCACAGCCCCCTTAGAGTCACCACTCCCAACTATACCTCCACTGTCATCAGCCAAGCACAGAGTCCGGTCTATTTCTCAGACTAAATGATTACCTTCTCCACATGTTGGTGGAACTTTACCTGCTTACCTACAGAAGTAACCGAGATATCCCTCACATTCTGACGTTACCCTCTATATCTCACCCTGTTCCACTTTCCAATGTCATATATGTGTGGGCTACCTGACCCAGATGTGTTATTCCTTTGTGTTACAACTTTGACACCTTGAGATCATGAGATAGAATCCTTGACCCAGCCCCATATGCCCATCACCATTGCTCAGCCCTCCACTTTCATCTCTACCAGCCTTCCTGAATACGAATATGGCGTGTGGGCCCTGGAACTTCTTTCTTTGCAGCCCCAAGTATACTATACTGTCTCTCACCTTTGCATTTTCTACGTCTCCATCAGAAGCTGGTCCTTTAGAAGGATAAAATATTCAGTACATTAAAATAATTTTTAAAAAATACAGGGTTTCAAAAATACAATGAAGCAAGTAAACATAGGAAACAACTTAGCCTCCAACTCTTCTTGGCTTGGGCTATACATATATCTTTCTCCTAATAGTGTGTTTGATAACCTAGGTCCCTCACATGCAGACTGCACATGCAAATCCTTCTTATAGCAGAGCAGCTGGCAACCTAGGACCTTTACCTGCTTCAAGCAGTACTTCTGCCTCATTCTAAACAATGGAATAAGTTTTTCTCCTGCTAACCACCATCAATGACTTCCTTTCATAGACAGTTTCTATTCAAATATATGTTATGCTGATCAGATTTTGTTAACTTGACACAAACCAGGGTTGCGTATGAAGAGATAACTTTAATTAAGCAATTATCTCCATCACACTGACTTGTACGCAAGTCTGTGAGGACATTTTCTTGATTAATGATTGGTATGGGAGGGCCCAGCACACTGATCAGTACACCCCTGGGCAGGTGGTCCTGAGCTATTTAAGAAATTAGGCTGAGTAACCCATAGGAAGGAAGCCAGTACGTAGCACTCCTCTGTGGTCTCTGCTTCAGTTGCTACTCTAAGGTTCGTGCCTTAGCTCCCTCAATGATGGATTGTGACCTGGAAGTGTGAGTTGAAATAAACCCTTTCTTCCATAAGTCATTTTTGATCAGTGTTTTATTATAGCATCATAAAGCAAACTAAGACACACATATATTTAGGTACAGAAGAAAGGGGGCAATGCAGCCTGGACCAATTTAGAGTTCAAGCACAATAAGGCGAACCATGTGCTTTGAGTGAACTTTTAGAGGGAAAAAAAACCCTCATATATAATTGGGCATTAAAATCAGATACATCATAGGAAGTAGCATGCACAATATAGAAAAGCTTCCATAACTCTAGTCTTCTGTGTAAGAAAAACTCTCCTATCCTTAGACACAATGAAACAAGTTCAAGGAAATGGCCTGAGACCCTTGTGGAACATTTCAGTGGCCACTGTCGCTCTTGACATTATATCACATCTGTATTGTTACTTTGTTTTTAAATAAAGTTTCCTTACTATTTCAAAATCTTTATTTCAATTGTTTGAATAAAGAGGCCAACACCCTGGAAATACCTTATCCAGAAACTGACCACTATTAACAGTAGTATAATTAATATCATTA